>BOSO01009084.1:0-58075 GCA_018403395.1 Gorsachius goisagi | reverse complement strand
CCACTGAGGGAGGGGGGAGTGAGCGAGCGGCTGCATGGTGCTTAGTTGTCAGCCAGGTTAAACCACGACACTTGGTAGCTCTGGGCCCTCTGAATTTGGGCTGTACATTTGGCAATATCCCTCCTAGATATGTTGAGGCTGCCCAAAGAAACTGATACTTTTGTCACACTCAGTGGTGATGAAAGCAGATCTTCTCATGGGATTTTTGGTTTCCCAAACTTTCTTTAGTGGTAGCTGATCTGGCACCCATGCCTTTGAGAGCACCAAGGCCTGTGGCCGGTTACTAGCAGTGGCAATACTCAGTGTCAGGGTTGCCAGTATTGGGCAATTACGGGGTTTCAGGGTTACACAGCCTGAAGTACTTCACAGTTATACAGACTTGAAAGCCTGCTTGGAGAAGTGCTAAAAGCAGTTGAGCCTTGCAAGAAAGCTTACACTGAGACATGCCCCAATATCTGTGATTGCTGATGCTGTTATGTTGATACCTGAAAATCCTTTTGTGTGTTTCATGCAGGGAGCTTACTAAATACACAAGCCCAACCCACGCTCGTTTTGGAGGATACGGTGCTAGCTCAGGTGTTATGGTATTGCACCTTGCTGTGCTGTGTACACATAGCTGAAAGGTAGGGAGAAGTATATGCTGGTGGAGAAGAGATCCCAGGAATAAATCCTCACTTTTGCAGGGGCGGTGACCATGTCTGGGAGTGCAGCATCCTGTTCCTGACCCCCCTGGCTCTAAGCCACTGCACCATACAGAGCATCAAGAGAAAAATTGACTGCTAGCACAGCATGGATGCTCACTAATAACCTGATCCAACCAAATCATTATGTGCTTCAATGTAGCTATCACCAGGTGGTGCTGGTGTATGTAGCCGTTACATTTTTAATCTTTCTGATTCTTGGGGAGGCTTGCTATTGTGGTGTTATCTTCATAGTGGTGTTATCTTCAGGTGCTACCTTATTTTTGGTGTAATAAAAGCTAGGAGGTGTTGCTGTGTGAAATGCAGGGCGGTTTCCTTCAGAGCCTGGAGCTGGTCTCTGTTTAAAATAGAGCCTTGAGGCAGAAATGCTTCTTGAAGAGTAAGAATTGGGTAGAGGTTCTTGGAAATCTTGCAGATCTCAAGAGGGTATAATTTACACAGGAATATATGTGAAACCAAGGAAAGTTGCACTCTAAATATAATTTGATTCATCTTCATTGTGTTGTCCTCCACTGTAAAGCTGACTTGCAAAGCCTTGAAATGTTTTTGCTCAGAAAAGAGGTGGTCTTGGCTTCAGAAAAAAGGACAAGGTGAAGTGGTGTTGGAATTTTCAGTTAGGCCAAGGCCTCCCCTTTTCTGCTTAGGAATGTCTGTGTACTCATGTACAAATATCACTAACAGGAGACTGTAATTAATCTGTTAATGTAGAGGTGATTTGTGAGCCCGTATCTTTACTTGCATACCTCAAAAATAGTTTCAGATGTTGCTGTTTTGGGAAACACTTGGTATTTATCGTAATGGTTTCATGATATTAACCGTTCTAGTCACTAGCAAAAATACATGCATTTGCAAAAGGAGAGGATATACAGAATTCTTGTAGGTCTAAAGGTGAATTTTTTTCCTTAAACAGGACAAAGGAGTGAGTATAATTTTACAAGGAACAAGAGAGAAATTGGTATACTTGGTCAAAAATAAAAATTTTCATATCTAAGTGTAATTGAACAGCCTTAGCAAAAATGTATAGGGATTCAAACTATGTTTAATTTAATAAAGAACTTTATGGAGAGAAAACTTGCAGATGATTAAAAATGCCTGAAGTACGTTTTTCACTGTAAATCTTGCACCTGTGAAATTTCATTTGATGGATAAATTATTCTGGGCAAGGGACCAAAAGGAAGTAGCCAAATGACAGCAATTTGATAAGGGAATGAGAATGTATTGTAGCCAAAAGAATGTGGGTGTGCAGTATTTTAAATCCTTTGAATGAGAATCTTGTTAGGCTTCTCTTATTAAATGATATTTATAAGCAATTTTTGAAACACCTGTTGAGTTTAAACAATTTAATGAAATCTTCTAGGACAGATATTTTTCAAATAGCTAATAATTTCTGTGCTGGCTGCTGCTACTAAGTTTTATTCCATTAATTTGTAACTTAGTAGTTTAGTTGGAATTTCAAATCTTTTATATTTGACTTTGATTTAAATGTTTGAGAGAAGCCAACCAAAGGAAGAAGAGCTCCAAAAAATGACTTGGGGGGGGGGGGAGGGGGGGGGGAAGAGGGCAAGGGGAAAGGAAAAAAAATAGGAGGGGAAGGGGAAAGGAAAAAAATATCTGAAACAAGGTACCTATTCCTAATACAATAGAGCACAAATTTGCATTAGGTATGTCATAGGTAATAAGAACTTGAGAGACCGAGAAAAATTTACTACTTTTACATGACAGTTTAGTAATTATTTTCTAGTTCCAAGAAGAGTATGAATAGTTAAAAATGTCTTAAAGTCAGGTTAATTGATTAAAAAAATGCAGAAATGGAAAAAACCCTCAAACACTTTTGCTCATTTGCTGCTTGTTTGTGATACTTGTTAGGTAAATTTTTTAGAACTGGGTTTTTCAGATAATTTCCATCCATATGGGTAGGTCCTAGAGGACCTTCCTCACTGTATTCTACTCACAGTGTCCCATGGATGCTGAGCTACAGTGCTGATTATTCCACTGCTTTTCTGCACACATACCTTGATACTCAAACACAGTATACGTATGAACACGTGTATAGGGGCTGCTCCTGTTCTCCCTCCTCCGCTCTCACATCTGCAGTACAGACTGACTAGGGTTTGGAGGTCAGATGCTCAAATATCTTGAATTGGTCAGGTCTCTTCTCCAACTAGTTTTCAACTGCTTAAGGTCCCTTGTGCTGTTATGTCATACTCCCTGAAGAGTGACCATGATTTCCCTTATGTAAGTAGTGCCGGAGCTAGCAACTTTTAATGCGATTTGGCTGTGTTTGACTTCAAAACAAGGAATCACGTTACTGGCACTAATGCAAAGATGTTATACCCTTTGTTCAGCTGCAACAAAATCACACCTTCTGGATGCTGTAAAAGAAAAATGGGCTGTGGTTGTTTTCTTTTTAATGGTTAAAGTGTTCTTAGAAAGCACACTGAGAAACACTATAGAAGATGCTTTTATCAACTTTTTCTGTCATAGAATATTATACATTCACTTAGTTAATCTAACGATTTATTAAGTCTGAGGTCATAAAAGGCAAGTATTTCCAATGCTTGCTTTAATGAAAACAATTCTTTTTTCTGTGTAGGAAGATTTTTTTGTTGACACAATCCAGTTCAGTTAAAATGAACAGAACATAAAATGTCAAATTTAATCTGATTTTGAAATATGGAACCACATTTAAGTTAGTATAGGAATATTGTTTTCATAAATCAATTGATTGAATAATATACATTGAGTTGTAGGTGTAAAACTAAAAATATCCTAGAAAAAGTATGCGCGTTGAATTAACCCATAAATCCATGGTTCAAGTCCCAGGGCCTATCATTATGCAGTTCAATGGCATCTGACTTAGGGGTGAATTAATACTTGGTTATTACTTTAGAGGTTCAGCAGCTGAATTAAAAAACTAAAAAAAATATAATTAAAAAAAAAGTAATTTTAATCTTGGCTGAAACAAAATTTTCCCAACGGAGGACCTTGTTTTCTCGGGGGAGGAGGGGAATCCTCTAGCACATACCAATTAATGCTGTAAGGACTTTAAAAAGGCACAACGTACCATTTATGAAACTTAATTTTTTTCAAGTCCTGTTAACAGCCATCAAAGGCATAGAGAACCCAGGGTTATATCTCTGCTTTTGAATGGAATGGAGAATTTATTAGTGGTTTGTCTCACATTTCAGAAGAACTTCCTAACTAGTAGGGTAAAGTCATCCTAATGTTGTCTTTCGTATGTGAGCTGTACCACTTCACAATAAATATACAAATACAAATATTACTGAGAAAGTGTGAGGTTTTTTTAATAGCCAAAGATTGCTACAGTAATCTGAGAGGTGATCTGTTTGAGCTCCAACTTCTGCTACAGCAATGACCTGATATTTATATCAAATAATATTTGGTATTTATATGAAACATAAGAGGATTTACAAATAACTGCCAAAACATTTTCTACTTTGTAATGTTGTATACCAGGATGCTCAGACAGATTGTGGACTCTCCATCCTCAAAAAATACCCCAAACCCAACTGGACATGGCCCTGAGCAACCAGGTCCACCCTCACACCCAGTTTTCACAGACTGCATAGCCTGGCAGTTTTCTTTCCTCTGCCTCCTTCCCCCTCAGCCTTGCTCAAGAGACTTATGTAGACCTTAACACTGATGACCACTTACTGTATTACAGTATAACATATAGAAGGCATGCCGTAAAGAACTGTAAAGGCATTTCACAGTGTATGCATTCTTTTTATAGGGGAATACTCCATTTAAACATTCAGTTGAACAAAATTTAGGTAGTAATTAAAAGTGGTTAACCCACATAAAAAATTTTATGTGGGCTATACAATTAATTTTATTACAGAAATTGCATTTAACTTAAGAACTGATGACCTTATCTTAATGCACTAATGTATTTTTCATTAAAATGAAACATCCTGTTAGCCAGGCAATAACCAGCAAGAAAGGAAGAGATGGAAAAGGTCCACAATATACCATGTACAACATCTGTCTTAAAGAAAAAAAATAGCTAGTAATGCAGCATTTTTCAATTTATTACTGTGTCAGATCAGAAAGTTTAAACTGTAATTAAATGGATGGGAACTACTAATACACTGTCATTTTACAACTTGGATGGCTTCTACTGCTGAGCTCTCCTACCTCCTTCAGTAAATTACAGCTGTTGCTTGGTCTTTTATGCAGGCTTTTACACGTGGGATATATTAATCATCAAGGAAGATTATTGAATGCATTTCCAGACATAGGAATAGCCAATATTTCTTCTGTCAAATCCAGCTTCCACCTGTTTGCTACAATGCTACGTGTAATTTTAGGGGTTTCTTGTATCTATGTTGTATGCCGATAACTAACAACACGCATATTGCAGATGAAGTTACCTAATGAATTAAGGTGATAATTCTGTGAAAGAGTGAATATATTAATAACACTGGTTTTGCTATCATGAGATGGTTTCTGAAGTACAGCAAATGTAAGTATTTATGATTTAAGTGTTTGTTTTTAGGAGCCAACAGTATTTTTAGCAACATTATACTACAACTAGTAGGGGAATTTTTTTATATGTAACAAGTGAGAAATGTTCATGGATTGTGTACAGAACCTTACTCAATCGAGGCTGTAGGCCAGTAGGTAGTGTTCAAGCACAGGCTAATGGGGTTAAAACTGCATTTCCTTTTATCTCAGAGAAATCAGGTTGTTAAACTGTTTCTGATGGGAAGTAAAAGTACTTAACTTTTTTGTCTCCTTTTTTTTTAATCATGCTCTTACATGCCAAGTTCTTGTAAACAGGTCAGGTTGTGTATAGCGTGTTGTTTAAGAAAAAATATCTGAAGGTTTATTCGTTCCTTGTCATTGTGGAGAAATACTATTTTGGATCAGCTTGTGATTGTTATTAATGTATCGATGGATCTGATTCCACGCCCCACCCCCTCAAAAACCCCTCAACCCCCTAAAACAATCAAACAAGCAAAGCAACAAGAACAAAAGAAAACCACCAAGAAAAACTGAAAATACTAAGAATAGAGTTTCAAACCATGAGCAACTCTTTCTTTGGTTTTGAGTAGAGAGACCACTTATTCCCTCTGGAGAAAGAAAAATTCACTGGCTAATGTTAGGTATTGGGTCTGTTATAGAGGGGGCCTCAATAGATGAAGGTTCCAAGTATAATGATGTACCTCAAGAACAGTCTTCTCCTTAGTTTATAGATGGTTTGTCAGGCTTTATAGTTTCTTATGCTTAGCTGCTAATAGTGTTCTTTAGGTGGGAAGAGAGAGATCTTCTGTAAACGTGTTTTCTTTTTGAGTTGGATCAAATACTGTGATTGTAGAAAACTGGAAAAAAAAGTAGTGAAAATACTCTGCTTCTACAGCCTTTCAGAAGTATGAACCACAGAAGACTATTCTGTGTAAATGACTGCTGGGCTAATCATCTTGCTGTAATAGTTAAACTCTTTGAACAAAAAATTTCAGGTATCTTTCAGATAAGATTTCTTGAGTCTATTTCTTGAATATCAGTGGAGTTTATCTTAATTTTAGTTAAGTGTTTGGAGTTTTTTGTGTGGTGATGTGTGTGCATGTGCATTTGTTTGGGTGTTTTGGTTTTTTTACTTTAGTTGATTAATGTTGTCAGGATGGTAGAAACAGAGTAAGCTGAGATAGATAACCATTTAGTGAGAGTTTGATTTTTGAGGCAGGAAACCACCTCTGGAGGTCATCTAGTCTGACCTCCTGTTCTCAGAGCAGGTTGCTCAGGGCTGTGTCCAGTTGGGTTTTGAGTACCTCCGGGGATAGAGACTCCCCAGCCTCTCTGGGCAGCCTGTTGCAGTGTCTGACTGCCTTCACAGCAGAAGAGTGCTTTCTTATGTTTAGATGGGATTTCTTGTATTTCAGGTTGTGCCTGTTGCCTCTTGTTTTCCTGTCACTGGGCATCCCTGAGAAGAGCCTGGCTGCCTCTTTATTCCTCCCATCAGGTGTTTGTACACATGGATTATATCCCCCGAGCCTTCTCTGCTCCAAGCTGAATAGTCCCAGCTCTCTCAGCCTCTCCTTATATGATAGATGCTCTGGTCCTTTAATCCTCTTTCTGGCCTTTTACTGGACTTGTGTCAGTATTTCCCTGTCTCGTAGCGGGGAGCCCAGCACTGGACCCAATGCTCCCAGGTATCTTTTACCAATGCTAAGCAGAGAGGAAGGATCACCCCTCCTTCAACCTGCTGGCTACCCTCTGCTTGATGCTGCTCTGGTGGCTTTGTCCTTCTTTTCTCCAAGAGTCCATTGCTTGAATTGGTGTCCACTAGGACCTCCAGGGCCTTTTCCACCTATCTGCTTTCCAGCTGCTCAGCCCCCAACTTGTACAGGTGCATGGGGTTTTATTCTTTCGCAGGTGCTGGACTTCGCGTTTCCCGTTGTTGAAATTCATACAGTTCCCATCAGCCCATTTCTTCAGCCTGTTGAGGTCCTTCTGAATGACAGCCCAACCCTCTGGTGCATCAGCCACTCTCCCCAGTTTTGCGTTGTCTGCAAAATTGTCATGCTTTGTGTGTAAAGATTAAACTTTTGTCTCTATTGCAGATTTAATGAATACAGGCAACCTTGAGTCTGAGACCACTGAGTGCTGATCAGCTCTTGTTTTTTAGAGTGGCCGGATGCCAATTCTAAATCCTTTTTGCCTTTTTTTACTAGACATTTTACCATGAAAATGGCTAAGGTCTTATGGTCAGATACCCTGAGTTTCTCTGGTGATTATGTGTTGATGGCCTATGGATGACGGTAATAAAATTAAACCGATTGTACTAGCTACGCTTTTTGGCATAATGATGATCTGTCACCCACATTAGGCTTCTAAATCAGATTTTTTTTCACTTTGATATTTTTTGTTATTAGTGTTATTGTATATAGGTTTTTATTTCAGAATTACTTTTTAAGGTAATTGTGACATAATAGGATATAGTTCCAATTTCTGCAAAAAATTAAGATATTGCAGTAGTTGAAATCCTACTATTGCTAAGGAACTGATGGATTCCCTTCAAGGAACTTGATTTTTCTCAGGTGGCACGGGGAATAGGAAGATAGACAAACTTAGATTTTGTTAATTTTTGCACCATCCAATAAACTCAACCAGGCTTCAGGGAACTAGGTACCCCTAATAAATACTATTAGTATTAAAGTTTTAAGTGTTGTTATTTTTCCCCTCATTGCGAGTGAGCAAATGAAATGGCAGTTGTAAACTATTTTATATATTTTTATGTTGAGTCTTCCCTCTAACAATACTGCTGAGGATCTGAAACTTTTTTTACTGCATGCTCTTCTCCTTGCAAGTGACATGCTTGTGTCAGTGGTGTTCCTGGAGTACAGCAAGATCACTTGAGAGGGTTAATCAAGGTGTGCGAAATGTCTTATGTGTACCTGAGGCAGGACCACAAACTCAAGCAGAACCCTAAGTTAGCTTCTTGTCTCTTATGGATTTGATGCTGAAGATGCTTCAACTGTAAAAGACCTATCACGTGGGAAGGAGCCTGTTCAGATACCTCCTGCGAGACAGTGTGTGAAAGGGATTTACTGGCTGAGATCGCAGGTGGCAAAAGACAGTAACGGGTAAAAGCCTTGGTGGCAGAGTAAGGTTTTTGCGTGGTGGGAAGCAGGGCTTGAGAGGCTCTGCAGTGTTGCAGAGGGATGCATTATTTCTGGATGTGGCCCCAGAGGCACATTACCAGCTTGGTGGGCCATGACTTGGGATTTAATAGCCTCAGTGCGCAACACGTGGCAGATGCCTTAGCAAGAGGGACTTGGGATGGGGTGGAGATTATATTGGCAGGGAATCTGTGTAGGTCTCCAATGCTTCGTTCCTGCTGCCATCTGGGAAGGGGAGAGGAAAATGAAGCAATCCAACTCTCTCCTCTTTGGTGCATCTCCGGTTTATTTTTTATCTTCTCACTGAGATCTGGTAATTTGGCGTGAGTACTTTTAAGCCCCTCCAGGGCAAAGCTAAGGAAGTTATTTTAAAAGGCTAATCTCTTCATCTTTGCCCTGGAAGGAATTCAAAGCATACTCACCAGGGCACTCGTCAGGGTGCACGCTATTGCTCACAGGAATCAGGAGCTGTTTCTTAAACACCTTCTTAGCTGTCCCTAACTGAGCACATGCTTTCAGTCCATCTTGGAGTAAAGGCCAACAACTAAGCTTAAGCCTGTCAGAAGGGGTTTAACCTGGCCTATGCGACTTGCATTGAGTGGGCTAGAAGCACTCATGCTGTAAGGGCAGATGACATGTGGAGGA
Source organism: Gorsachius goisagi (assembly GCA_018403395.1). Taxonomy (NCBI): domain Eukaryota; kingdom Metazoa; phylum Chordata; class Aves; order Pelecaniformes; family Ardeidae; genus Gorsachius; species Gorsachius goisagi. The sequence continues at coordinate 49,086 of BOSO01009084.1, read as the reverse complement.
GGAAACTTTTTCTTCGCTGTTTCTTGCAGTCTTCTGTCCCTCTGCATGTTCCTTGCTGCGAGCATATCTGGCACAAGCACACATAAATCCATCACTCTTACACACACATGCCTGGCGTGCTAGCGAGACAAAGTTGAAGTGCAGAGGTCAGGAACTTAAATGTGGACAGGAAACTCATTCCTTCAGAACAGCTAGGCTAAGGCAGGTTATTCTGTAGTTTGTTAAATTTCAGACTGAGCTTCCTAAAAATATGGCCACTCTTAGCAGTCAGATAGCCTGGCAGCAGAGAAAACACCTGGTTTAGAGTGGCTGGGTGTTGTTTTGGGGGATGAGACTTAGAAACTAGTCAGGTGGCAGAGGTATCCATATTGAGAAGATAAAATGCTTGTGGGAGATGCAAATAGTGTTATCTACTTTGTGAAAACACAAATGTGAAAAATAAACTAGAGAGAAGGGAACAATGGGTATGTACTGCTTGTTAATTAAAACTGATTATGTTAGCAGAATATTAATGAGAACAGGATGAAAGAGGAGTTCATCTGAAATGTTAATGTGAAGAAAGACTTGATCAAAGTTACTAAATATAAATTTTGTATTTGATTAATCACTTCTTGTATTTTTGGATTTTTAGCAACTGTGCTACCTCTCAAAAAGTAATTGTGATTGGGCATCAGAAACAGTAACTGGAAGGCAGGTGATGCAACAGAGAGACTATGTAGGAATGGCTGCTGATTTTTTTGTTTTACCATAAAGAAAGAATAATTTAAATTAAAACTGTCATGTTCAGGCCAGGCTGTGTTGGTTGCTAGACTGTAACTATAGAGGGAGCTTGCACTCCATCTAGGGAAACGTGCCCTGTTGTGCACTGAATTGAGAAGAAATATGTGTACTTCTACTAGCATGACAACCTGAACCCCCTGGGTGACATCCAAACTTATGTAATTGCAAGACCTAGATGACATTAATCATTCAACCACAAATTGAGTTTCAAGCTAAAGAAGTATTTGTCTTTCTTTCAGCAAATACAACATTCTTGAATACATAATCATTTCAAATGTTCGCTGGAAAAAAGGTGAGCACAATGTAGAAAGAATATACTGAAAAAAAACCCCAAACCTGCTTGCCCAGTTCAAAGTGTTTATTTTTAGCAAATAACCATTTTTTTATTTTAAAAAGTTTTTATTTTTCCTTTGAGACTGCTCAGCTCCGTTAATGCTCTTCATGCTTGTGCACTTAGAAATCTCAAAACAGATCTTTATATTTTTAATATTTTTCTTTGAATTTAAGCATTAAAGAAAGTCCATAGCACTAATGCCCAAGAAGCTGTATGCAGTATGAAAGTAGAACTTCATCTGTGTGCTGTTTGGATTACATATAAAGAAGTTTCTTCTCAAAAATGAGCAATGACTGTCTTGTACAACTGCCTGCCTGCCTCAGCCTGGTGTCATATAACTGGAGGTAGGAGAAGCAGGTGCATATGATGAAGAGGATGTAAAAGCTTTAAATAGATGCTTATCTTGGAGGACTCAGCACTCTTAGAGGTGTTGAGAAAGGGTGCTTTGATTTTGGATATTTCCTTAATAATATTTCTGTGGAGTGGGTAATTGACATGCAAAACTGTTCTGATAGTGGTGAAATCTTGCCTGTTCTCCCTGCGAGACAGCAAGGTCTTCCAGTTGATATGGCTTACTTTTTTTTTGATCCCACAGATTGTGCTTCAACATCCATTATATTTTATCAACTCTGCAGATAAATTTGGAAATTTGAAGATAAAGCTTCCGCTAGTGTTGGAATAATTGAGAACAATTTTGGGAGCGAAACTATTTAGACTTTAAGGTTTTAAGCAGTCTCTAACTAGTTACACCATTTCCTGAAGCATACAGATACTGGTTATTTTTCATAATTTCTCTATAATCTGTTTCTTGGATAGAAATTATGATATTCCCATTTGCTTCAGAGATGCCAAGATTCACGAGTAAGAAACTCATAAAGTAGGTACCTAAATGTCATCGATGTCTATACAGTAGCAGTTCTCAGGTTATGCATGGTTCTGTGGACTTCATTGTGCAACTGTTCAAATTGCAGTAATGTGCAGTAGCTATGAAATTATGTCTTTCCAATTGGAAATGCTGATTACATTTCTTAACTTTAATTTTTCTTTTAAGTGGTATATTTCATTATGTATACCAAACTGATCATTAGATTGTAGTTTTGGATGGGCATTGGTATAATTTGGTTATAGGAACTTCTCAGAGACCAGACCAAAGCACCTCATTTTGTTATCTTTCCAGGCAAATACCTGTCATGATGGTCATCCTTTATTTTCAACTTCCTGAAATGGTTGTTTTTGTGAGAAGTTAAACAGCCTGCTTTTGTTTTGAAGCTTGCTCTGCTCAATTTCTTTATGTCATATAGGTTGCATATATTGCAGTACTGTTCAAGATTCCCACAATCTTCTGTATTTATTTAAAAATTATTTTCCAATTTGAATTCCCCAATTTCACATGAATCTCTGGAAAACAGCAGTTTAATGAGTGTGAGGTCTGTTTGCTTTGCATATAGATCTGGATGCCCAGTGAAGTTTCATGAAACATTATAGGATTCTGCAAAACTTGTGAAAACACGTCTTTTTTAGGGTTAATAAAAGTTTATGCACCAAAGGTGTTTGGAGGTAGTCTTGGAGAGAGTTATTGGCAGATATAGCTAAAGAGCAAGCTGTTTAATTAGCTGGAAAATATAGTAACAAATGTAATGTTTTAGTCCATTGGTAAAACATTGTTAGCCCCTTGCTAGCCCCTAATTAAAATCTTAGCTGGTAGGTGTAGAGATCACAGAAGGGTATAGAAAAAGCTGCATCGCCATTGTAAGAGGAATGATCTGTGGGAGAGGTGTTTTGAGTATAGACGTTTGGAAGACAGTAGAGGACATACTCTGAAACATTAATTTAAATGTACTGTTTCTGCTGAAAAGAGGAGTGGGATTGAAATCGGCATGCCTATTCAACATACAAAAAATTAAATTACAGGTGGTGTTATGTGTCGATTCAGGCCCATACGTTAAAATAATTTGGGGGAGGAACTGACTCTCTTTCAATGTTCTTTTCAAAAGGGATCCCAACTTCTTGACACTTCTGTAGCTCAAATGGTAATTAAAAGAAGTCTTGAAGCAGGGAAGAGAAAACGTGCAGTGCCTTTTTGTTCTCTTGCTGATACACATGTAAATCTCATTTACATTTCTCCAAGTTACTAAGTAAAATCTCTCACTAGTAAGAGAATGAATGTGCTATCTTGCAACTTCTTGTCAGGATGTAGTGATCTTCCAAAAGATTTATTAGATAAAACATTAAAATCTACATGTGCTATGATGTTGTGTAACTTCATTTAGTAAAAATCACTTAGTGCTTGAAGAGAATCGGGCGTAACAGTTTTGATATAAAGCAAAATAACAAATGTCAGTTATGCAGGGCTGCATCACTTTGCCATGCAAGTTCTTAACAGGATTCTCACTGGCAAGGAACAGGTTTTCACTACCTATATTTCCATCAAAAATAAATCTAATATTTGTAATGGATTAAATGCTAGTCAATTAGAGGGATCCACTTAGGCCTGTTGTTACCTTCTTACTGTCATTCACTTGGTGGGCTGCCATGCTGAATATGAAAAGTGAAGAAAGAAACCTTCTGTTGAAGGTTATTTTTTACAATTCACTCTACAGTGGGGGTGAGGAGCATGGGAAATTAAGACCTAAAATGTCCCTGGAAGGTGAAATTACTAAAATATCAATGCATTAGTCAACGCTTGTGTGAGATTTTGAACAGTCTAAGGAGTAGAAAGGTCTTTCTAGAGAGAAAGCAATGAAATAGATATTTTATGTGTGCCACTTTACTGGCTCTTTGTTTAGCTGGAATAAATCTATATGAAATGGCATCATTTAAAGGACTACATAATCTGTGGGAGTTGATGAATTTTTAATTTGAGGAAGACTGACTTTTTACAAAATAAGCCTCATGATCTAAGGTGTAATGACTACAAATTGCTGTTTTAAATGCCAAGGCTGTGGCTTCATTATTTTTTGCACATTAAATAATGATTTTAATAAAAGTCTAGAGTTCATGTTCTCTTCTGAAAGCTATTACATCTCAGCTACTGGCATACACCTCTTTGTCTAGAGGGCAAAGTGAACAACATCTCATATTTTTCTTAGGCGCTATATGAAAGCATTAATTTCCTTCTGATGCTTTGATGGAACTCCAGTGCTGTGGGGCAAGTTAATGCAAAATGATCACATTTTCACTCATAATCAATATAGCTGTATGACAGTGGGCATCTATTTTTTATTTCAGCATTCAGTAAAGCTGAATGATGTGTGGATTTTCTGTAGAAGGATCCTTTTGAAAAGCAGGGATGGAAATAGCATTTTTTAGGAGGAGGCTGGGTCACTTGGTTATTACTGCAGTTGCCTACTGTTTCTGTGTTTCACTACACACACGCCTTTTCCCTTATCACTTACCTGTTACATTTGAATAAATCAGATACTTGCCATTTTACTTAAACAACTAGCTATTGATATCTTGTTGAGTTTTTAGTGGAATTATTTTTTCCATTTCAGTTGCTCTGTATGATCTTTGGCTTCTTACACCAAGGTGATAGAAGCAAAGCTGCTGAAAACCCCCACAGGCCTTGTTCATTATTGAGAGGAGAATGATGGAAGGAAATAAAAATGTGTTTTTAAGACAGAAATCTAAGTTAAAGCATCTCTTTGTGTAATTCTAAAGTTTTTGAGTGACCGGATATGCAAGTTTGAATATTTGCATATTAATATAGAAAGTAGTTATTATACTAGAGAGGAAACTTGTACTAGAAACATGCTAAAATAATTTCTGCTGTTCCACAGACCAAAAAAAAGTATGGTTAAAAATTGCATTATCAAGTGCTGTACTTCTGATGAAAAGAAACAAACTTTAGGTTACTGTTAGATGAATACTGCTCCAAAGATTTGCAGAGGCACCAAAAAAAACCCCAAACCCATACTTCAACTGGCAGAATGCTCTCATATGAGGTATTTTGAAACTACTTCCAGTCACAGGACATTAGAGTTAAAAACTGTTTTGAAAGAGAGTTTGCATGGCAAAAGATGGACTTGCTGCTGGCCAAGGCCAAGTCAATGAGCAACAGTCGTAGTGCCGCTGTAGTAACATATTTAAGAAAGCAGGGAGGAACCTGCAGAACAACAGTGAGAGAGAGGAGTGAGAATACATGAGAGGAGCAGCCCTGAAGACCCCCAGGTCAGTGCAGAAGGAAGGGGAGGAAGTGCTCCGGGTGCCAGAGCAGAGATTCCCCTGCAGCCCCTAGTGTAGTCCATGGTGAGGCAGGCTGTCCCCCTGCAGCCCGGGGAGGCCCATGGGGGAGCAGATCCCCACCTGCAGCCCGGGGAGGAACCCATGCCAGAGTGGGTGGGTGTCCAAAGGAGGCTGGGTGGATGTCATGAGGATGGAGCCAGACTCTGAGTGGTGCCCAGCGACAGGACAAGGGGCAATGGGCACAAACTGAAACATAAGAGGTTTCAATTGAATATGTGGAAGAACTTCTTTGCCTTGAGGGTGACAGAGCACTGGAACAGGCTGCCCGGGGGGTTGTGGAGTCTCCTTCTCTGGAGATATTCAAAGCCCACCTGGACAATGTTCTGTGCAACCTGCTCTAGGTGAACCTGCCTTAGCATGAGGGTTGGACTGGATAATCTCCCAAGGTCCCTTCCAACCCCTGCCATTCTGTGATTCTGTGAACTGATTGTGGCTTTTAGCCTCTCTTTAACAGCAGTGATACTTATTAAAGCTTTTTTTAGGTCTGTCAGGGTAGTCACTTTTTTAAAGTAGTACAATGGTAAACTGTCAAATTATTTTTGTAGAAGATAAATTTTTTGTTTGATTATTTCAGGGAAGAGTTATAAATGGAAAACACTGACCTAAATATAAGAAATCAAATTACAGCAGGTGTCAGAAATCATGTAATTATAATCCTCTGATGAGAACATTGTGAAATACATTATGGAAGATTAGCTTTGCTTTAGAAGTTCTATTTCTGGCAAGAACCTGACAGTGCAAAAATTCTCAGAATTCTTGTTTCTTCACAGCATTGGTGTATAAGATAATTCTAAACTACAGTATTATGCAAAGATATGTAGGGGTGGGGAGCTGAGTGAAAAGGGGAAAAAAACCCCCTTTGTTCATAGTGAGAAAACAAACTCTGGTGTTCTGTGAAAACTAGCCCACCACTAGCTCACACGAAAAAGCAGGTATCAAAAAGCCCCTTTTTGACTCACTATGTAATTGGGATCTTGAACTTCCCTTGCAGCTGGATTAATACCTGTTGCACAGCTGTAGCTGTTTGTGAGGTTGCTTCTGCTTCCACTACCTAGAGTTCTGAGCAGGTTTTGTGGATTGTCCCAAATACACCACAGCTGATTAGTCTGGAAACAAAGTGTGATATTTTTGCCTTGTAGAAGTGCCATAGGATTTCTTAGTTGCATGAATTTGTCTTGCAAGGAAAGGACCAGATGAACTGAGATGGATCTGACAAGCACAGAGATGTACATTGCTTTACCAATGGACCAGCAGATGCTTTCATGTGAAGAAGTGGTGATTGTAAATTCTGCCCATTATTCAGAACACTTTCATGTGCCAAAACAACATGACCTTCCTGTTATCCAGACTGCGTGTCAGCCAGCTCTCTCATCTTCTGGCCTCTCTTTCTGCCAGAACAATGAAGCAGCTCCTTTTGAGGGCAGAGAAAGAGGTCTTAAACACTTGTTCTTGTCAGGTATTCTAGCCCATGTTATCAGTGCTCTTCATTTGTTTGCTTCATTTAACTAGTGAGAAGTGATGTGACAAGCTTTTAGCCTCACAAGATATGACAGATTAGGCACCCTCAAATTTAAAAATAAATAGTTAAAAAAAAGTCTTGACAGCAAGATGTGGGATTGGTTTTTATTCTGAAGTATTTGGAGGTCTAGGACTCTTATCAAATGCAGATGACTGCTTATTTGTCATCCTGAAGACATAATTACTCATCAGGTGCCATCTGCAAGTATGGCTAAACCTTTCAATGACTATTGGACACATCTAACTCTTGCTAACTACAATTTGAAGAATATGAGATCATTTAATTGTTAAAGGTTGATTTCTATGTTTTCCATTACATTCATGTTGTTGTTAGTTTCCTAAATTAAGAGCCAAAAAGCTGCTTCAGCTGAAACATTACATGCTAGATTTTCTGCTAACAGAAACCCTCCAATCTTGTATTCTCCAGAATCTAACATGTAACAAAAAGTTCTTCATTTTTCTGAGAACCTGTAAGTTGGGTGTATCGCAACAGCAATGTAACTATAACAAGCTACTCTAACAAGACAGAAGACTGGTTGTGAATACTGTAGAAAGAAATCTGGGTTGGTGAGAGGCTGATATCAAAAGCATGTTTTGAGCAATCATTCAGAATGAGCAGCGTCCATATTGTAAGGTACACAAAAGCAACGTTATCCATGGAAAATCACTGGAAAACGGTCCTTGTTCTGTGAGCTGGGTGCTGCCTTTGGGTTTTGAAGATCTGCACCATTGTTGAAAGATATATTTTTTCTTGCTGGACAGCTTTACTGTTGTTCCACAGAACTCTCAACCTTCTAACACCTTCTGACAGCCAGCGTTGGAAGGAAGCCAGCATTATCTGTCTAGGGTTAGGAGAGGGAAAAGGCCTTTGGTCAGTTCTGGTGCTGTTACTGCTCCTCTAAAAACATGCTTTCCTGCACAAGTGAACAGATGCATTAAATACTGCTAGTGTTTGGTTCATATTCCTACTGTGAAGAAGCTGCAGTTGTACTTCTGGTCCAACTGGACTGTGCTGCTAATCTTTCTACATAGGTGGAAAATAAAATCACATCTGAGCTTGCTGGCCGATGTTTGCAGAATAATGAGATGTAGATAAATGAAGATGTAGGGTGTAGATGAATTTTGTGCATCCCTTCACCTCTGTGTGGAGGGTATCTTTGTCTATACTCATTCTGCGTGCCCAGGATGGGCAGCCCCCTCAAGCTGGGCAGAGGGTGGAGCAGTAATAGCCCTATGCTGATGGCACGCTTCTTGGTATTATTTCTCAGCAGCTTAAGATACTGCTAGTCACTACCTGCGTTGACCTGAGGAGTCAAAATTTCCAGCACCACTGTGACTCTTTCTATTTACGTGTTTGTGCTCTTGGCCTTGGTCTGTTGCAGTAAGCAATATTCCACCTTATATAAGTTTGGCAGCTGTCTATGGTAGCAGACTGCTGAGGATAGGGGAGAAAATGTCTGGTCAGGATAGAGCCTGGTCTATGCCAGGGCCTGGTGTCAGCTGTGCCTCCTGTTCTTCATTTGGTTGTTGAAGAACCTGAGCACTGAGCCCAGCTTCCTAGCGCTCTGTGAGCTCCGCTGCCAGCAGAGTTATTTCTATCTCCACTCTAGGCAATGCCATGGTTTAACTTTAGCAATACTGATAAGTTTGCCTTGTGTCACTTCCAGCTGTGATGACTAACCCTGAAAGGTGTGCTTTGCCTATTGTGAAGAAGGTAAATTTAATCTTTACTTAATTTTCCTCTGGAGAAATGGTTGTCTCTATTCTTTTCTCTGTATAGCCTCTGTTGGGGTCGCATGTTGTATTGGTGGGTACCTTCAAGTCCAGGGACCTGTCTAGCTGCTCTGAGGGGACATTGGTTAAGTAATTTCATTACAACAGTGGTTTAACCCCTTTTCCGCTAGACATCAATGAGTTTTGGTAGAGAAGATGTAGAAGCTAACTAGGTACTCATTCTGGTTCTGCTCTGAAACACTGAGTAACTTTGAGGCACTCTGAGGTGAAGTTTCTTTGTTAATTGAGGATATTATTTATTTCCCCTATACTATAAAACATCAGTTGGAATAGATTCAAATTTATTATTAACATGAATGTCGTTATTGTAAGAGAACTCTTGCATTACTGAATATATAGTAGCTGACAGGATTGCACTGGTATAATGAAGAAGCCTGTGAAAGCAGGTGAAACTGTAATATAGTTAACATGTAGAAAAGCCTTAAGTGTCCACTCAGTTCCTGTGCTGTTGTCCCCTACAGCAGCATTCATTAATGAACTTAAACCTTAAAATCCATTGTGCTCCTCTTATTTCTAATTTTATTTCTTGTTCACCCATGTTTGCACACTGGTCATGATTTGAAACAGCTTTTGGGCATTTACGTGAGGTTTCGTTTTTTGGAGAGCTTACAGAGGTCCTCCTCTGTTCTTGTTTTTCGTCTCCCCCCTTTCTCTCTCCAGATCTTTCCTCCTTATTTCTAGTAGTGAAGTGTGCCTTCCCCCCCACCCCTGCCACCCCTGTTCCAGTTCCTTTGGACTAGTAACACCCTTATACCTGGGACTCATATCTTATCTGTATCCTTCACTTGTGGACATTTCCTTACAGCTGTAAATCACACTTCAAAAGTTTTATCCACCACTACCCACAGATCACTCTGTATCCTGCAGTGTATTATTACTGAATCTATAACTAAGGGAATAAATCATTGGTTTCTGACTTGCAAAGAACATGCCATGGCATATGAAAATATATCAATTTGTAATTCACTTCTGAAGGTGACCCAGAAGCAAATTATCACAATGCAAGTAAAATAGAAATAAGCATATAATATGGTCCCTTATGAAGAATTACATTTTAAGACCATCTGCAGGATTTATGATTTCATATTTATAATTTGCATATGTTCCGTATTTGTTTTGAATTTAATATGCTGTAATTTCAGTCATGTAAATAAATTCAGTGGGTACTGCTGCCATCTCCTGGTCAACATCTAAATTAAACACTGATCTCAAAAATTAAATCTGATGTTTAAGTGAGATTTTCAAGATTTTCATTGCTAAAGCTGAACTTAAAATTCCCAAACACTTCAGCTTTCAGTATAGAACCTGAGATATTGGACAGATTGGCGTTTGTGGTCAGATTCATTTGAATTTAACATGAAAGACTGGCACTGCTTTATTATTGTTTTAGTATGACAAACTTCAGTAGAAATATTAAGGCACATTACCTGTAAATACACGCACTTCTAGATTTCAAAATCAGATTTTTTTAATTGTCCTTTGCAATTGTGATAATGAAGGCCATCTAGTGTCTGGTGGGTACAGTTTGGTGTCTGGTGGGATTGGTTTATGATCTGTAGTCATTTCTCTTCTTTTTCCTTCTTCCTCAGCCAATGGGCTTATTGTCTTTATTTCCTTCTACTAACGTTTGTGCTTAAGAAAAGTCGGCAGGGTAAGATCTACTTAATCACTGATACATAGTTTGAGTATGAGCTGCTTGAGCTTCCTTGTTAATCTGTCCATGTTCATTGTTTATAATAAAGTGACTTCCAGCTTCATAGCGAGTTCCACCACTCTAAATGGTTACCACAAAAAGCTATTTCTTAGCTGTGTGTTTTCAAGTGTGCCTAAACCATGTTAAATCTCAGAAAAGTTGTATGAAACAGGTACGTTTGTGGTGTTTTCCTCAAAGCCTATAGTAGTACAACATCGTGCAAAACCAAGACATCTTCCCCTCTTTCTCCTTGTCTTTTTTTGTAGGTTTACCTCATTTTGAATACAGAATGTGAGAATACCTCATAAAATAATTAAGTTGTAGTTCTTATGCTAATTTCATTTACACATCACATGTTTTAAGCTGTGCTCTAAGCTGGTGAATGTGTGCAGGGTCTCAGGACTAGCGCTGCTATCAATCTTTAATTTCTTTTTCCTGTGAACTTTAACAAGTTCATTTTTAACACTTATTGTTGCAGTGGTATTTAACATCTTCCTTTGCAACATAGTTAGGCTGACTAATTTTTAATGTTAAGTGGTTTGACTCATGCATGAAATGAGAGGGAAAACTTTTAAATTGTGCATTTGTAGTATCACTTTCAATTTCAACGGAGTCACTGTGCTACCTTTTGGTGTCAAGTTTATGTACAACATTAAATTCTCTCTGGTCACTCTGAAATGCCTCAGAAAGACTCTGTGCACAGGAAGGAGTGACCGAAGAACATGCAAATTAGCTTGTAATGCTTAGTTGCTTTTCTAGGTACTAGAGCAAAGGCACACAATATAACCAATGTCTATGATTATATATCATGCAAAAGTGGAACTGGTCAGGCAGCTTCTAACTTCACTATATTATCTTTTTAAGTTTAGTGATATGACTGGAAAATAGCTGATATGGTAAATAATAGGGAAAAAAGTAAACTTATCTGAAGAAAGGATGAGAAAAAGGAAAGAGTAAGATGGTAAAAATCTATTAGATGATGTGAGTTTGATTAAATGCAGAACTGAACTTAATCTCATCGGCGGCTTCTGTGCTTTGGCTTCAATAGAACAACATTGTTGCCACAGAACAAAACCCATGACATTGTTTTAAAACTCATTCAATTTTGAGTAGTAGGAGCAACTTAAAAGGTTAAAAGATAATTAAATAAATGTAGATGGAGAATACAGCTTTCTTTTCCAGTTACAAGATTCTGGAGGTTCTGTGGAGATTTTGTTCAAAGTCTCCATTTCTCCCTTTTTTGTGATGCCAGGCATAGGAAAAAAAAATTCCCAGAGAGATTTCCCTTCCACAGATTAACTTGCTAATAGAGGTGGTGTGCAGAATGATGGGTATTCAGTCCCACCCTGAGCAGCCCTTTCAGAGTCAGGATTGTGTCACTACAGATTAAGAGAGAATATTTGGGTATCTCTTCAGGCAAAAAATAACAATGTGTGTGTAAATATTCCCTATCTGACTCTATGAACAAGCCAGATTTCTTATCTAGCAGTCATCTGGAATGTTTTGGGTGGACCCAATAAGATGCTATCAACAGGACAACTTCTACTGATTTCCAAAGAAATGGATCCATTTAGATCTTGAGCTCCTAATAGCAATGATTATCTTCTTTTGGTGAGATTGTGTGGTGCTGGATGTGAGATTTTGGATACTGCCAAACTCTGGTGTTCACCTGAAATTTGTGGAAAAAAGTTCAGTTTCAGGTTGAGGAAATGCAGGACGTAGTGGTTAGCCATTGACCAGCTACAAACTATTTGCAGCATGATTCTTTCTTGCTCTTATTAATTACCTTGGAGTATGGCTTTAATCCTTTGTTTTGACAACCTTCAAGTCTGCCCTTTGGAGGGGAGATGCTGGCAAATCAGTTCCTTGGGTGAACCAGAAATAAAAAAAGTTTATAGCTAAATAACTCATCAGACCCAACATAAATCTATGTTGAAGATTAGTATTTATTTGTTTATTAAAGCTCACAAAGCATGGTCCTGAAATTACTCCTTAAGTAAGAAATAGGGGTGGATGCATAGTCTTTGAAAATAATGTGGGAAGGCTGATTTAAGAACAGAAGTCGAGTGTGAAGCTCTGAAGTAAAAAGAGGGATTGAGGGGGGTGATAATTTTCAGTCATACTTCTGGAAGTGGTGGGGGAGATGTAAAGAATGTGAATCGGGCTGCCCCAGTATGTGCTCCTGCATAGGTCCCATCTGGAAAACAGCCCTTTGCCCGTGGCTGCCTTTGAGGATGCTAACATACAACTTCATTTAAGATTTAGGTCAGCAGGGGAAACTAAAAAAAGTGGAGTGTAGAGAATGAGTTAGGACATGAGAGTGGCCTTGTGGTGTTATGACTTTAACCTCACTGAACAACTACGGTTGATTTCTGTGAGGACAGGAGAGGATTTGAGGAATAGCTTGAAGGCAGGATATATAATAGGAGTTTTCCTCAAACACAGAGCTGTATTTCTCCGGATGAGTTAAAACACCACACCAGTATGTTGCTTAATAGATGCATAATGGCTCTTATTATGAAAGTATTGATGTAAACAGCTAAATTATAAGCACGAAGAATTGTGTCATTTAATTAGAGGTTACACTTTCTGAACCAGTACCAACCTGACTATCTCAGCTTAGGCATTTACTGTGTCTGGATGCAGCATCTTTCCCATGGAGCTGATGTTTTGATCGCTTAAGGACACAAAAGATTTCACTGCATCTTTGTGAGGATGAAGGGGATGGTATCAAGGCCAAATATGAAAAAAAGTATTAAGAAATTAATTTTGTCTAAATTATGCAGTCTTATTTAGTTTCTAATCATACTTCACTCTTCCATAATATTTTTTTTTGTAGCACTGATATACTGCCAAACATGGCTTTTGCTTGGTTAGTTTTTTTCACAGAGGTTAATTGTATTCCCTTGCTTGTGGGGTAGTTTATTCTTGCGTATGATGTGCTTCAGGAAGCTCTCTACGTCCTTCCCATTCACATGCTTTTTAGGAGAACATGTCTGCCAGACTGTCCTCGTGTAGGTGGTGTGCGAAGTACAGGTGTTGCCCTCTGAGAAGAGGTGCTATGGCAGGACACCTGCAACAGGGCATCCTGCCCAGGCCAGCACATATGGATCAAGGTGCAGAAATAAATAATTTGGCTGTGACAAAATTAGCCTCAGAAGCAGTATATCTGTATCAGTATGAGGCTGCACTGGAGCCAAGTGGCCTCGGTTTTAGGCCCTGTTGTAGTATTGCTATGCTATGTTGTTACTATCCCACGTAGCCATACCTGCCTGGTATAAATTAGATGAATGATCTCTGTGCTACAATTCTCTGGATCTTACCAGTGTACCCGAAAATCCCCACCTTGCCTTATGGTGTCGATAAAATGAATTACTGACCTCATTTGAACGATTATATATAGTGGAATACAGCACTTCTAGTTAGCATAGTTATGCTGCAGGAATGACAAGTATCTTTACTTGTGTACATAATGACTTTCAAATTTAATGTTGTAGTAACAAAACTGCTTTTAATTATTTCCTTTAGATAAAGATTTTAATTACACACATCTAAACACAAGTTCTTAGCTCTACCGGGTATCTTAAGGGATCTGCTTTCTGAGACAAAATCCACTTTTCTCCAAGTGCTATTGCACTGAAACTTTTAGCAGGTGAAGGGATAATTATTTAATTAAATGTACAGCTAAGGTTTCTGTTGCCCAAACCCCCCAAACAATCTGTAGTTGAGGAGCTAATTGTGTTTACATTCTACAAACAGATCAGATCTCTAAGAAACAAAATTATTAAAAAGCTTAGAGGTAAGTGGGTAAATTTTGATTTTGTTCTACCAGAGAAGAATCCTATAAACTTAAAGGAATTTCACATGTTTGTGACAAGTATGGCTTTAACCCATAGTTTTTAATGCTCTTTTCAGTAACAGTTGAAGACATCTTGTATGATTGGAGTCTTGCATTTGCACGCCCTGTGGTGGTATGCATAATTGACTAATGATGTCTGTAATTTGCCTGTGTGATTAATTCATTTGAAGCTATAAATATTCTATATTAAATTATGCAGAAAGTCAGCAAGTTTTTAACTGATTTATTGAAATAAAGAATAATTTTTGTTTCTCTTTTTTGTTCACTAAACAAACAAGGAATTAAAAAATCAAATGGTACTTTAATGGCAAAAAAATTATAGCAATTGTAAATAACATAGGTACGCAGTTTTTCTGTAGTATGAATGGAAGAAGAAGGAAGTTTGCTTTTATTGCTGATTTTTAAAAGCTTATTCTAGAAATACTGTTACAAAAGCATCCTATTATGCTTATGTTGAAGTCTATTGTGAACCCACCAGAGAGCAAGAGTCTTGAGGAATTTGTTTTGGGTGTTTTGATGAGTTCTGTATGAAACAAGTGAGATACACTTTTATTTTACTCTTAGATGAAATTAAGTATTTTCTTTCTTTCTCAGAATGCAAAAAATCTGAAAAATACTAATGAAATGCTCAGAACGTTATTTCATGAAACAAAATTTTGCATTGTTTATTTAGTGGACTGATACATTTTTTTTGCATGGTTTGATTTGACCTTACCAAAGCAACTTACTACAGTGTAGAGGCTAAAGTTTAGTTGGATGACTTTATTTTACATATATTCTGTGATTATAGGACACCTTGATGCCTGATCTAGCAAAACCTATGAATATTCCAGACAGATGGGAGGGAATCATGGTTTATACCTCTCTATCTGTTCTTTAAACAAATAGTTAAGAAGATAAATCCTGTTGTGACAGCTTTGAAGAGATGCAGAGATAAATGAACCATCACCAGGAAGAAAAAGGTGGCCTGGTTAAATCTTTAGAAATATTTTCCTGTCTTTCCTCACTGCGTACTCGGTCACACAGTGTGCCATCCTTGAAGTGCGTTAAGACAGGGCCAGTGATAACTTCTGCTGACTTTCCTCTGGAAATTTGAGGCTATCGTGCTACTACAGCCCAAAGGGAGCAATTCCTTTGTATTTGTAATTTGTATCATGAGCATCATTTCCATGCACAGGTATATGCAGACCATGGTTAGGACTCAAGATTGTGCTCTCATGTGTTTCAGTTCCTCTTAAATAACTTTTTGAAGACCTCCATGGTGGTGTAGCAGTGAGTTTTCAATAGGAATGAGATTTCACACTCAGTAATACGGCTTTATCTGTTGTTAGTTAGAAACATATTTTAATATTTGGTATCTATTGGTTTGAATATCCTGAAGGACAAAAAGGTGGGAAAAGAATACTGAAATTGAGAATACAGATGTTTAGAGTGGCAATTCCCAGGTAGCATGTATGTTTGTGATGAGAAAATGGTATCTCACCCAAGGCCTTGGAAATGCTGCAGTGGCCAAACAATAATGATACTGGTGCTGACTGCTGGAGGACTGAGGGACTTCAGACTAACACCTGGAGGACTGAGGAACAGTCTTCAGATGAGGCTGGCAATAAAATTGTGAATAAGCAAATAAGATATTTCTGATATCTGAAATGCAAAGAAGTCAAGAGTGACAATATAGGTTTGAGTTCCCTCTTCCATCTGCTTATAGCTTCTAGGTTTCAAACAACCCCAAAAGTGGCATTTTTCACTAGCTGTGAAAATCATTCTGGGGGAAGGCAAAGAGCATTGCTAGAATTGCTGCAGAGCTATGTGGGAATTGCCTGTATTATGGCTGGATATTGAAGGATAATTCAGCTGTGGGAGATTACTGTCCATGTACTTAAGTAAGAGGCTATATTTGAACATGCAATTTATAGAAGGATTAGCTAATCTTCAAAAATACAAACTGGAAAAAATATACTCTGAATTATTTCAAAGCTCATGATGTTTGCCATAAAGCTTTCAGGTTAAGCCCACATCCTACCTAACATGTTAAAATGAATGGCACTATTAGGAGCCGCAACAGTATGACATTAGAAAAATTACAGCGCTAATTGGCACTGCTTTTACAGACCCTAATATTGCTACTTTAAGTTCTCATTGTTCGCCTAACGGTTACATTACAAATCTCCTGATGAATAGCTTTTTGTACAGAATTGTCAGATTCAGCTTTGACAATTCATTTAATTTAATGGGTGTGTAATTCAGATAGGTTAACTCCAGAATGAAAGTGTCATTCTGAAAGTGTCTGTAACAGAAAACAAAGTAATTTCTTGCATCTTTGGTCAAAATGAGTCAGGACATTGTTCATATCTATGGATCCTTAATCAGGAAGAACATATGCAAACTGTAGTATCCAGATCATATGTATTGTCCATTAAATATAGGAATATCTTAAGATAGAAGTAGCCATGGTTACACAGTAAATTAAAAAGGAAATTCAAAGTAAATTAAAGTATGTAGTCTTAAAAAAAAGTGCATTTTCCCCCAAAATTGAAATCCTAGCTTAAATCTGGTTTCAATAGAGCAGATACTTGATTAACTAGCATATAATTAATATTTTATTCCTAATATATTGTATAACCCAATACACGATCATGAAACTAAATCAGTAAATTTATGTTGTGCATTGAATGACAATACTATAGAGTGTGATCTCATCATAAACTAAAGCAAGAAAATTAATGAATGTAAAATCAACCTACTATGAAAAATCTAGTTAGAATTATTTTTTTAATGGCAGAGTAGCAATTTGTAAACCAATTATAGTAACCTCACTCTCCTTCCTAAAATGTAACTTTTAACATAAAATGTGGATAGAATACAGCAGTGTATTGGGAAATGATTGGGAAGGTGTTGATGCTGTGAGAACTGTACTTGTCATTGAAAAAGGTGACAACAGGATACTGGATCAGCCCCCCTAGGGTGCTCCCGTGTGCTTGCAGGTGAAAGCATCCCTTCTTGCTATGCTAATGGTCTTCCTGACTACGGAAATGGGTTCAGCCCCTGTGATATTGTCAGAACAAAAGATTTGGTTTGTTGTCCTGATTTAGAGTGCAGTGGTGGAGCACAGGGCTTCCACGTGTATCCCCAGACAACCCTGATTACAGGGATACTTGCATATCTTAAGTTTCTTCCTATTTCTTCACTCTCCTTTTAATCACCTTTTTATTTCCCTGTCTTTGCCCACAAAGTCCATAATTACTTTTCCACTATTGGTGCCAGTTTTCCTAAATTCATACCCAAATTTGATATTTCTGACGCATTTACCTAGATAATCTTGGCCTTATGTATATGGCTGAAATGGTGACCTAGGTACTGTTAGCCATGCAGGACAACCTCCTAATGCTCTGCAGTGCTCCCCTCTTCAATTGTCTGTGCAGTTTGACTGTTGCTTATGTACCAAGCCCATAACCATCTGTGAGGGCCAGCAACCCCTCCTGTTGGTATCTGTAACTTTTGTCAGCTTCTTATGTTGTGAGCTATCATGTCTGTGAGGGTTTTTTTTATGCCATGTCCAGCAATTTCTCACACCCTGTCTGTTAGGCAAGGTCTCATCAGCAGCCAATTCATCCTCATACAGTCCTAACATGATGTCTTGGCCAGCGTGACAATACCTATTGCATAGTATGTTTGCTTTGATACCAACATGAAGGATCAACTTAGTTTTTGTTTCTTCTAAGTTCACTTCGATTTTGGAAATTCTTAGTAGGTGAGGGTATGACTGATTATTATATGTAAAATTTATACATATATGCTAGAATATGCTAGAAAGAGTTTGAGACGCCATAGGGTTTTGTTTGCGTGCGTGCACAATGTGACAAAATCCTGCAGCTGAAGCCAGTGTGCTCTGTGGCAGCAACACCTGCATTTTGCAGTTATTTTCTGTGCCACCTTCTCCACTTCTAGCTTCCTGGGTATGCAATTCAGACTTGAGCTTTGGATCCCTCCCTTCTGGCTCTATGCAATAAAGTAGTTCACTGAAGAGGGAGAGGAACAAGTATCCAAAGGGAGAGTTCTGCTTAGGCAAGAAGAAAGAAAAGTCCAAACTGTTAGTAGTCTAGCTCACAGGTTTTTATTCTTGAAATGCGAAAAGCTCCACAGCAATGGAATCTGACTGTGGTTTTAGGCAGTGCACTATTTTTATTTTTTTCTCCAGTGCTAGGAGATGCAGTACTAGTTTTATGCTAGATTTCAAATTTCAGAGTTGTCCTTGACTTTGGGAAAAAGATATTATCTGTCAAAATGTAGAAACTGAAATTTTTGAGAATTTCTCTGTGGGAAATGAATGCCACAGTAAATTCTGTTACAGTGCAAGAGCTGCAGTGGACCTGACCATACTGACATGTGGTCATCTCAGAGTCAAAAAAACCATGTAGTGATGCTGTGCCATTTCATAATATATCCCTATTGCTGTCATCATCTTGGCTGGGATGTTGTTCCTATTTGCTATTTATTTTAGTATTGCATGTTGCTTTATTTTAGAGGGGTGTTTCGGGTCCCATTTTGGGGCATTGAACACTTGTATTTACTTCTCAAGTTTACTCCAAAGGGAAAATGAAATTATAGTTAATAAAGAAATATTTAAAAGAGAAAATCTCATGCCTGGGAAGATTTTGAACTTAAATGTATGGAGTAGTGGATGGTTATTATTAATTTCAGAATAAAACTGGAGGAGTTAATTACAAGGTAACCATAAGACCAGGCTCATGTATTCTGCATCTCAGAAACCATGAACTAAATGATAGACTGATGCTTTTAGTGTCTTTTAAGTGTGTGCATTCATAGGAATAGATAATAGATTTTTAGGTTACAGCAGGGTTTGGGAACACTTGAGTTGGCTGGAATTTAAATTTTAGTTGATGATCTGCAATTTCTACAGTGTCTTCAAGAGATGTCTTATGAAGACTGAAAAGGAATATTGTTTCTGAGAAGTGCTGTCAGTTCAGAGTTCAGAAAGATTACAGAATCAGGTCATCACTAAAAATTATCATACATCATTAAGAGCAGTTTTGGGTAATAATGTGTCTTTAGAGATACCAAAAAAGTTCAGTGAATTCATTTTGCTTTTGCCAACTTCATTTCAGAAGGAAAACTTGGAAGATGTTTTATTTTTTAAGTGATGGTCCTTTCTGTCATGAGTGGACTTTATATATATACACACATATATATGTAAGTATATTCATATATATAAGTAAAAATGCAACTCTAAGAGTATGCCTGCTAGAAATATTAATGATGAAAATTAACAGGAAAATGTGCAAAAATTTGTCAATATGTGGTCAAAGCATAAGAAAATTTTCTAAGACTAAGCAGATTAGAAAATGCTACTTCATTTTTTTAAAGTGTAGAGAAGTTTCCTCAGGTTCATGCAGAGAGGTTGTGGTATTGTAATTCTTGTTGTTACCTTCTTATGCATTTGTGGTAAGATAATTTTACTAAATAGTTCAAAAAGAAGCACAATTTTAAAGAAGATTTTCCTGGTAATTTGTCATTAAAAAAACCTCAACAACAAAATTCCCCACAAAACCCCACTTACAGGGAAAACAAATGCAGATACTGTAGATAAATATTAGATGTTAGAATTACTGTCAATAAAGGTAATGGAGAGAATGGGTTTTCATTTGCTGGAGTAATTTCTGCCTATGCTAAAACCTAGAAATTCTGAGGGACTTAATTTAAGGATGCTGTCTGTGTTGCTGTTAAAAGCATGATATCCGTGATGACAGCTTACCAGTTAAAACATCTGTATGAAACAAGGATACTGAAACCTAAATCTGAATGTTGTAAGGATTTCTCTGCATAAAGTCTGATCAAATAGAAACAAGCACCTACTTCATGATGGTTACTTAAGCTTTGCCTTTGTTAAAGCTTTTGTAACAAAATTTTGTAATTTGATTACAAAGAGATGAGTGAGTTCTTGAGTCTCCTATGGAATCCATGAAGGCAAATTCCATTCATGGAAAAATAAAAAATAACAGACATATTTTGGAGCTCTGGAGCTCAGCTCTTATTTTGTCTGTACAGCACAGTGCAGTACTATATATACAAATATACTTAGTTTCTTGAGAATCTAATTCACATTTTAAGTGGTACTTATTGAGACAATTGATTTTTTTTTCTATTTATGATATCTCTTAAAAAATAAACATAGATTTAAAGAAGAAAAATAAACAGTATAAGGAAATGCATGTAGGAAAGGGAAATCTTTATTTATAAATTCAAGAAAAAGGTGCCAACAGAGTTAAAGAGAGAAAAGTAGCAGTTTAAGAAAGTAACCTTAATGATCTAAGTCCTTCTAATGTCTTCTAAGTCAGAGAATTGAGAATTAATCCAAACTAAATGTGGCAAAACTTGCAAATATAGGAATTTAACTTTATCCTTTAGTAGTGCTGTATGGTGAGCCTAGAATCTGGTGTCTCTGATCTTAGATTAGATTGATTTAAGAACAATACAACCCACTTTTTAAAAAGATATCCGTCCTGAACATGAGTCTCTTTGCTACACATATTTTTATACTGAAATGGCCTTTAGGCATTGCAGAAGTGCAAATAATTAATAACTAGCATTACTAAAATATGAGACATAGAAAAGTCTGTCATACAGTTAACTTTGTGCAAACTATAATTACAAGATTTTAACACTGATTGTAATTACTTGAACATATGGCAAGAAATAGGTAGTAAAACTGGTTTTTTAATTGTGGTATAATGAGTTTTTGGTTGGTCTATACTATTTCCACTGGGGTACCAAATATTTTAAAGGTGCAAATGAGAGAAAAAGGATACAAAAAAATTCTCTAGCTTGGAGGTAGCTGTACCACTGAAATGAAAGAAAAGAGAATTTGAGAATACTTATTTTTTTAGAAAAAATCTTCCTGTCATCTTTAGTTAGAGTAGTTTTGTTGTATAGGTTGGGCATGTTTAGCCATTTGTTTTTTCTTAATATTTTGCAAGAAAAGTTATGTAAGATAGCAGATGTCCTTCTATTTTGAATATACATAAATTCTGAGAGACTTTCTTCTCTTGTGTTTGGCAATATTGATGAATTGTACTATAGTTAAACTTCAGTTGGACCCTTCATACTTGACTCTTGCACCAGCTTTTATGCGGTTTGTGTGCTAAGCCCCTAACTATCCCAGTGAATAGTCTCCAAAACCTTGTTACAGCGTCTTGTGCTCTACAAAGATCTGTCTTCTGCCGTAAGTCAGCAATAATCAGCCAGTGTTGTTATGGAAGGGCTATGATCGTATGGGCTCATGGTTGGTTGTTCCTCACAAAGGTTCTACATGAAGGATAAAAATAGATCATCTTCCTCAGCATAGCTTTTCTATTTTCTCTTATTTGTTTTGGAAGAAATAAGACAAGTTTTTTAGTTTTAGCCAAAATATGAAGGTCATCAAGGATACATATACTGATGTACGCTTCTTCCCAAAATCTGAAGTGTCCTGGTGGCACTTACCTGAACTCTGGGACAGAATTCATATTTAGTTTTCCTCTTCTGTATGAAATATGCAATGAAGACAGTGACTGTTGTCGCCTACAATGCTTTTCAGTTCCTTGCTCTGAACGTGTATTGGCTTCTGTATCCAGCCAATGCCTGGACCCTGAAGCATGGTAGCTGAAATCCTGGTCAAGGGAATATTTTTCATTGCAGAGTTAGCAAACCCTCCCGTACTAGACTCAACCTATAAAGCTCAAACAAATAGTTTTTCTTTAAAATGACACTTTGTACTTCCCTCCCTCCCCACCAAGAAATCAGTATTACTCACTAAGAAAAAACATTTAGTTCAACACGTTTTTCTGAGACTCTACAAACCTATTTCATCATTTTGTTTATCTTCTCTCCTTTCCTAAAGAAGGAAAGATATTTTTTTACCAAACTAACCAGGAATAATATTTCTTTAAAAATAAATATGCATTTCTAAAACAGAAAAGCAAATGTTTTTTTCTTTTAGTGTATGTCCATAACCAGCTCTTTGCATTTCAAAATGATTTGTCAACATATCACTGCCATGCTTGTCACAGCCTCTCTAAAACTGTTAGTGAGTCAGAGAGTGATTTTTCTGCCAGAGGAGCCTGGCAGTGATTACAAGCCTAGTGATACTTCTGCTGTGCAGAAAATTATTATTGATGGTGGTAAGGATAAGCCTGATGAGGGAAAAGATGTTGGGCTGAGCAGTGATGGGGGGGGGTGGCGCGGGGGGGCAGGTTGAGTTTTGTTATCACTCAGCTGACCTTGGTCATGTCCAGTAAAAAAATATTACCTTTTTATAGGACACCTGGTACTACAGTCAACAGTCTTAATCCTATCGTAGTTTTTCCCCTACTATTTTCAACTATTCTTCTGTACAGCCTATTAGAGTGTTGATAAGATGGTATCAAAAGAGCAATGCCAAACGTTGTGTAGGGACAGGGAGTTTCCCAAAGACCATGCGTAAGAGTCTTATTACAACGGGACAGTAAATACTTACGATTAAAAATTCCTAATTTTTTCACATGTGTGTAGTCTACTGATGGCTTTCTTTTGTACTGAATGTAGTATAATGATTTTTTTTTTTAATTCCCTTTCAGTTGCAAAGAACTCTTGGTTTCTCCTCTATGGTTATCTGTAGTATGACCAGATTCTCAAGTGCTAGCTTCATATTGATCTCTGTTTTCAGCAAAGTAGGCTCGAAAATTTCTGTAGATCAGATCTGTTACACAGATGGGAGTGTGGGTATGTCTAGTAGGAAATCAAAGCCAACAATTATTGTGAGGCTCAAGTGTGTTGCTTCAAAGTTTGTACTTGAAAGTAGCTGTGGGTATGCTCTTAAATGTTGATAATAGCATTCATTCAGTGCATCTTGGCTTCTGAAATTGTTGCTGAGTGCTGTAGGAGCTTACCGTGTTTTGGTGAGACTTTAGTGTTTTTCACTCCTGTGTCATATAAAAGCCTTGATCATGCCGCATATAAAAGCACCAGGTTCAGCCCCATTGTTTTCCCTTGGTTTTGTGCCAGCTCTCCCTAAACTATTTGGAATTAATTAAATAAAACATGGAGGGAACATAACTGGGTACTATATAGTTGTATTTAGCTGGGATATGTGTAGCTTTTAATGACAGGTCTTGAAAACAGCCAAAATGTGGGGAAAAAAAATATCTTAGATTTCTTTTTTTTAAAGAGGAGGAGCAGGAAGGAAAAATAAAAGGGTTTTTTTAGTTTGCCAAAATGGAGTTTGCTGATAGCATGCACCAAGCTGTGTCTTCATTAGCAAACTAAACAGGGTTGAAGTATAGTCGGAGCACTTGGCATGTGATTTGTTCATTTTGTTAGTTTGTTAGGATGATCCATGGCATGATTTTGGTCCAGGTCTAGTTATGCTTTTCCAGAGACTGCTTGAGCATGTGTTGAGGGATAGCACAGCCTGGGGCTGCTCCCAGGGGCAGCGTGGCTGGTGAGTCCCATGCCTGGGGGCCATGGAGAGAGAGGGTCAGGGACCTTTGCACAGTTGGATATGAGTAGTGCTGTGCGGGACCGGTGGGCCTCAGGTCTGGAGAGCAGACCCAAGCCTTCTGTACATATATTGACATGGGTGTAACCGAAATGCATTTAGTTTTGATCTTTTGATGAAGTAGTGCCATTTGGGATGCCATGCGGTAACCCTGAGTGTCTGTAGACCTTCAGCTGAAGTAGTGGAGGAAATCAGAAGCAGCTCACTTTTTTTAGGTTTTCGAAGTATTTTTTCATGCAGAGTAGTAATCCTTTTGGTACTGGCAGTAGAGGAAGCTTGCTGTGTTTGGACACATAATAAATGTGACGTGAATTCATTTGTAACTTCTCTCTGTAGGGAGATTTTTGTGTGGAGGGCAATGTCCCCAAGCCTGTGGGGAGATGACCTCTATGCTTTTTAATAATTTATTTTTTGTAGCTGTTTGTTCCTCCATGCCTGGCATACCATCATGGCAGTGCTGAAAGCAAAGGTCATTACAGTGGGAGGAACTTGGGAGGGGAAAAAATAAGATAAGCTAATAGTAACCTCTCTGACATTTAATTGCACTTACCTATGCACTATCTGAGTATCAGATTGGGAGGTCATATCCTGATGTACGGTTAGCCGTTCTGTTACAGCACTGCACCAAGAGGTGTTTGATTCCCCAATTTCAAAAGGTTATTAGTCTTCAATTCCGTTAACCCTAAAAGTGCTCCTTAGGCCAAATTTAGTAAATTTAGTATTGCCAAAGCAGCTGAAGCTTTTGCACCTGCAAATTCTTTCTTTTTTTGATTAAAAGAAAACAAAACAAATAACAACAAGAAACCTCAAGCAAAAGCATAGCTGAGGAAGAGCAATGCTAGGGTGCATGGTGTCACATCTGCTGTGTGATGGGCTCCTCCCATCCTGTGTCACCCACAGCTGCCTGTGATGGGTCAGGATGTGACCCATCACCCCATGGTTAGCAGAAGAAGCTGACCTTTAATGCAACCTGTGCTCCTTTCACTTGGTCCTGTCTTTTAACCTAGAATAAACCATTTCAGTTCAAATGGGCAGAAAGCTAACCGAAACTAATGTTTTTGTGTTAGCTGTTTGGCTTGGCAAATTGAAAGAGCTCATCTCAGAAGATTGACAAGTGCCAAGAAGGGACAGAAAGGCAGGACCGCAGCAGTGGCTGTGAGCCTGCCTGTGGCTGTCAAGGAAGCATGACCTGGAAAGAGGCAGTAATGCCTTCCATTCCCTGTCCATTAGCAAATCTGGGTCTTCACACTGTGTGTTAGAATTTATTTTCTAGTTATTTGTGGTATATTTCTCAGTTCCACCTCCAATGTACGTACACTGGAAAAATCTCCCCCACACACCTTACTTAACTGCATAAAAATGAGAATTTCAGTGACCCAGCTCCTGATCTTGCAGAGCATTTGGCAGTCAGTTTCAAACTTGCTAGGCAAAACCAATACGTATTGTTGATATATAGGCATGTATGTACTTACTAAACTGTGCTTTCATCTGTGGATGAGAGACTGAGATCTTTTTAAATAAGATTCTACTGCATCTCTCAGACAGTAAATGATATAAACGATGTGAATGATGTGAAACAAATAAAGTGCTACTTAGGATTGCATCCATTGGAGATAATAGATAAATCTTTGCTCTCAGCCCCATGACATTATTTCAATTCTACAGTAAACATATTTTCAATTTCAAAATGAACTTCAGGGGAACGTCTAGCAGTTACAGCCTCTTAGCTGCTTGAAGGATACAATCAATGAGATACAATGTCTTATGAAAAGCTGATTTGCAAACTTGTTCTTCCATGAGGACAGGGAGAACATTTATAAAGATATGAAAACCAAATATTTACAAAAAGTCTATTTTATTCCTTTTTAATATGTCTATGTCATCATTGCATTTGTGAGTAGTTAAGCACCATAAATAAGCAGCCATCAAGCTCAGTGGCATAGCCATTGCTCTTCTGTTGATAGCATCTATGTGTATGTGTGTAGGGGAGGGGATGGGTATTGTAGGGCCTCTAGGAGGGAAAACCCCCTTGCAAAATTCATTGAATGACTTAATCCATTTGTTGATTAACAGTCGCTAATCAAGCGTATACTATGGTGTTTCTTTAATATCACATGCATGTCTGGCAAGATATCTTGTAAGCAAGTGTTCATGGAAGTTTATTTTTTGTGATAAAAATGATCTTAGAAGTTCAGCTGTATGTTTCGTGCAGCAGTTGACCCTTGCTCCAGGTTTAGTAAAATCTAGTTGTGTAGGAAAAGCAATAGAGGTCTTTAATTTGGGTACTTTTCAGTTTTCCCCCTTGGTATTGATAGGAGTTTGCTTTAGAAAACCACCAAGAAGGTTCAAATATATTTGCAGATATGTTTCTTTTTATCAGGTACAGGAAGTTATAGTAGAGTATACTATGTCATAGTTATACTATAACATAGTATAATATGATGGAGGAATAATACTGGATTTTTGAGGATAACAGAAATGAAACTCAGACCTGATTAGCTTTGATTTAATTAGGCTTAATCTGATAATAAGGAAATACTCATAGATATGCTAATGATATTAAAAAGTCATTAGCATTAAAATTCCTCTATCTTGCCTTTTTGTCAACATGACCTGTTACAAAAATAAATGTTTATCTGACGAATGTTCACAGAAGAAGAAATTTCTTAATTACTGTTTCATGGAAAAGGTATGCAGGTGGAAGACATCTTAAAACTTGTCTTCCTTTGCCCTTGCAAATTTTCAGCAGGAAGTTGGTCAGTAGGATGGAGACATCTATGCCAGGTATGCTGACAGATACAGCTCAGCACCCTGGCTCCCCAGCCTGCCAGTGGTGCTGGCTGTGCGCCTGCACCTCTCCTGCCGCAGTGCAGGTTTCTGAGTTTTAAGTTGCTCCTGAAAGAGAGTTCGAGCTGAGTCCAGGCTTTACACCCATGTAGGCTACGCATGCAATGTGCTCTCTTCCACCAGCTTACACTGTGGGGGCAGCAACCTCTTGCAGAAAGGTAAGGAAAATGAAAGATGACCACAGCTGAAGGTGATGACGTCCTTAGCTAGCACAGCTAAGCTTGCAAGGTGTCATTGTTCAGCACCCTCACTGCCAAAGTACACCATGCACTTAATCACTCTGCTGTGTAACAGCATATCCATTTTTGTACAGACAACAGGATCCACAGATGCAGTCAAACAGCAAATGCGGTCATTTACGCCCATGATTTCATACTTCTAATAGGAAGGAATAGCCTTGTTTCTGCTCTATGAAATATTATCTACAGTGTATTTCTCAGTTGTAGGAAATCAATTCTAACTTGAAGAATATTTTGCTTATTTTCTCTACAGTTTTCATATTACAAGATGAAAATAAATTGTGCAGAAGATGAACTCTGATTTTGATGGCTTTTAGATTTCCTTGTTTCAGGATGAACAACTGCTTCTTAGGGGCATGGTTTAGTGGTGGACTTGGCAGTGCTAGGTTTACAGTTGGACTCGATGATATTAAAGGTCTTTTCCAACCTAAATGATTTTATATTCGGTGGTTGTTTTTTCTTCAGGAATTCACAAACCCTTTTGTTTTCTAGGATAAATATTTTAACTTCTGAATTTCATTCTTAATTCTGTGTGAACTGAAAATTTAAAATGGAGCCAGATGAACCATACTCTGTCTTGTTGTCTGATACGTAACATGTTTCTTATTTGAAAATCAAATGGGGAATAAGTCTTTAGGCAACTGTGCCACAGAAAGAGGTTGTTATGGTTCCAAAAACTATGTGTTTGGAAACAACAGAAATGCCACTTTTTTTTGGTGGTTGTTGAGACAAGTGGATCAAATATATGGCAGGCAACTGTTGTGCTCTTCTGGACTTGGTGAGGCCTCAGGTGAAACACCATATTCTGATTTGTAACATGGCCTGGTAAAACCCACCACCGGCAGCAAAAAAAAAAACAAAACAAAATAACAACAGCAAAACCCCCTTAAGTACTACTGTTTTCTATCTCAGAGGTATGTGGAAGTGCCTTACATAATTAAGAAAATAACTGTATCAGACTTAAAATGAAGAAAAAAATCAAGACGTGGGTGTAGGCGAAGGGAACAAAAATAACATTGTAGAGACCCCAGTGGTGTATTTGCAGAGGCAGGTAGATACATAGGACAGAAATGCAGTAGGTG
The DNA here is from genome assembly GCA_018403395.1 of Gorsachius goisagi. Taxonomy (NCBI): domain Eukaryota; kingdom Metazoa; phylum Chordata; class Aves; order Pelecaniformes; family Ardeidae; genus Gorsachius; species Gorsachius goisagi. The sequence continues at coordinate 21,163 of BOSO01009084.1, read as the reverse complement.
GTGGCAGGGGCTGAAGAGGAGAAGACCCAGTGTGGGGAGGTAACAGGGAGGAGAGCAGCAGTAGGTAGAGGAGAGGGGAATGCTAATGTGCAGCCTGAGGTCTGCTCAAGGTGAATTTTAGGGGCACTGGGAACATTTTTGATTTGCCTCCTGAAACAGTCCCCAGGATAAAGGTCTATTGGAAAGTGTCAGAGGATTTGCATTGTGCACTTCTGCAGACTAGGGATTGGGGTTATGAATGATGCTTAACCCTGAGCACTTCTCCATCCTAGGTCCTCAAGCTAAAAAAGAAAAAAGCTTTTCTAAAAAAGCACAGCATGATTGATTCAACCTAGGCACTAGCTTGAGAGAAATTTTGGGGACATAGGCTGAAAACATTGTTTAACAGACACTTTTAACAGTAAGAACAATATAAAAATGTAAGACTACTGGGAGAAACCTTGCTGTTAAATGAAGAACATAATTTGGTGATTGAAGAGGACATAAAACTCCTCAAAGAACACTTTATAGCTCTGATTAATATAATTCATTTAATTAAAAAATATAATAGTAAATGCTATGGAAAAATATCTTGAAAAATAAACCGGCTCTGAAGAGTTCTCCAAAATGTTAGCAGGAAACATGTTAAAGATCCCAGAGGTTTACAGCCTGGCAATTGAGTATAACCAGGAGGTCTGCTCAGACAGCAGAAAAAGCTGAAAATAACAGGAAGCATCCTAGTGCTTTGTCTGCTTTCCAGAAAAAGAAAAAAATTCATAGAAAGTGAGGCCAGAATACCAGCCATGGCTATTTCTGAGATAGCTGCTTCTAAAGGTTTCCTTCGTTGCTGTTGGAGCTTTGTTTTGTTCTGATTGGTAGGTGTGTGAGGATCCATCCATCAGAGGTCCAGCCATCCAATTTGTATTGGGAGGAAAACAAAAACCCAGACCCAAAAAAGCCCATGCACAAAACCAAATAAAACCACCACCACCCCCCACAAAAACACCCTAACCTCCCCAACCTGTGTTTTGTTTTGGTTTTTTACTTAGATTTTTAGTTAAGCAAGATTGAATAGGAAAAACTGTGGTTAAAACTGTAGTAAATATAAAATGGTTTGGGTTTTAATTAAATGAATTCTTGGCACAGTAGCAGTTTCAGCCTAGTACACAAGAAGAGGAGCAGGCTAAGTTCACAAGCCTGCTGTGTCATTGCCCTTTTATGCAATAGTCTGGAAATGAGCATGCCTGCTGAGAATGGGAGGAAGCAAATTCCATCGCCTTCTCTGCTGCAGGGATCCTGCATCCTTCTCTCTCCTAAAAGAGGACACTAAAATCATTAGACTATTTGTTATTCTTAATGCTTGTAGCGTCCCTTCGCATAGTAAGCAAACATTCCAGCAGTGGCTGGAATCCATTTTTCAGGGGACTATCCTGAAAATGCACCATGAATAAAGGAAATATTAGGGATTAGGAAATTCTTCTTGAATGTGTGATACCCAAGTTTAAATGCACTTTATCTTCATTAAAAGCAGGACTATGAATTGACTTTTAAAGTACTAATAAAAGCATGCTGACATGGGATATTTTTCAACACATTGGTTTAGGCTTATCCTTGAGAAAAGTGAGTTTTGTATTTAAGTCTTCTACATGTCAGAGTCCAAGCCCATAATGATACCAGCTGAAGTTGAATTTACACTAACCTGGATTTTATTTTCAGAGAGCATAGTGTATTATTTACCCCATTCCTCCTTCACAGAACAAAATAATTATTTAGCTCAGGTCCTAATATCACTTACGCTGGGAGCATGAAAGACATCTAAGTATTGTTTATCTGCAACTAATGTCCTGTCGTAGATGGAATGAGTGAGAAGGAAAAAATATAGTTTATTGATATAAAACAGTGAGTTAACAAAGTTCAGTGGTGAGTGCAACAATGGTTTATAAGATTTGATTGCAATGTACACTTGGTTATTTACTGCATAGAGTACAGGATCAGATAAAACTGACCCTCCTGTTGAGTCATGAGGTTCAGAAAGGACCTCCTTGCTTTCTTAATTTCTTCCTCAGAGAGGAGGCTAGGTGCAGCTGGATCCAATCCTAGTCCCAGAGGCTTGGTCAATGGTTTATGTCTAAAGGATTATGTACGCACAATGAATCTTTTATATCACTTAGCTAAGATGTCAAAGTTTAGCACACTGTTAGCCACTTACAGAGAATCTGTTGCGGTAAGGAATCTCCCAACCTTGAGGAATAACCTTGAGAGGCATCCCTGCTCAACGGGAGATCCTGGCCTGCAGCCCGCTGCTGTGCAGGAGAGCTCAAAGGGCTCTTGGGCTGCTCACCATTGATGGGGGTAAGGTAATTGGATCGTAGACATTTGCATACCGACCACAGATTTTAGTTTCTTCACTGTGATTAAGTGGCTGCATTGGACAACAGCCCTTGGCTATGGTGTTTTTATCTGTCTCCCCCAAATCCACTTTGAGCTGGATGCATCCATCATGACCAGGTGTATCTGTCGTGACTGCCACAGGTGGTTATCACTTGAGCAGGGTTATGGGAAAAGTTCAGGTGTGGAGGGGGAGCACACTGCCAGATGTCCTCATTAAAGTGTGCTGGCAAAAATTACCTGGTGAATGCAGATGTTAATTTTTCCAAATACCCCAATGTTGCCAGCTCCCATACATGCCTGTGTAACTTAATGGTGCAACTGAATCTTTAAAAGTATTGGCATAAAAATCAATAAATAAACAGAACATAATATACAGCAAGAGACTAGGCTGGAAAAAAAATAATGTATCTAGACTAGAAACAAAAGATCCCTCTTTGTCATTGTAAGCACAGGTACAGCCAAGGCAGGTTTATAGCACTTTGTCTGTGGGGCAGAAACTGGTTTATAAGATGTATTCGCTAAAGATACACTAAAAGTAATTAATTACTTCCTGGTGTCATAGTTGTAGAATTTCTTCTCAGCAGGCATGAGAATCAGAAAAATGGAGCCCCATACCCACTTATGCTGCCTCTTGGTATAATTTAGGCATTGGAATGCATCCATGTATTGGGGGCTTGCATTATTTTCAATTTTAGTACATATATCATTCAGTTGTACTCTGAAGCTCTTTGTGTTCAGTCCATTTGCATTGCTAGTCTTTCCACCTGCTAGCCTTCATTTAGAATTTTTTTAAAAATAAGTTTTTTTGTAATTAATACTTGCTAAACTTGATGCTTTCTGTAAAGTGTTTTGATTTTTAAAATCCTTGACTGTAAAGATAATATTTCCAATTTTATCTACATCAAAGGCCTCAGTAGTACCTTAGAACTTCATAATCTAGGTTTTTGGTGCAAAGTTGCACCTGTTTAGAAAAATTATAGAAGTCTAGAAAAAAATAAAGGTGTTCCTAAGGGAATCCTTTAATGGATTAATAACACTTTTCTTGTTATGCTTGGGTAAACAGATTTACTCATTCAGCTGGAATTGGCATCATGCATGAACCATGGGACAATGTTTTGGCAAGAAATGAGGCTTGTCATCTGACTTCCAATAAAGATTTGAGATGAAACATTGTATGATCACTTAATCTCGTTAAATGTAGCACAAAACACTAAGTGTATTAGAGCGTGTATTTAAATGATAACAAATCCTGCTGTTAGACCTAATAGAAAGCAGTTCTTTCTCCACTCAGCTGCTGCTTTTAGAAGGGATTCCTTTCTGCTTCAGAACTATTTACTCTGCCTTTTTGTTGTTGACCAGTGTGTTTTGATACATACTTGTAACTCTTTGCTTTTTAATGTTTGGATTTATTTATTAGTATATATTTTTTTAAAAATGTAAATCTTTATGAAGTAGGTATATATATTACATTATTATACTATATAATATGTAAAATGTGTATCATTATATAAAATGTATACAATATAAAATATACAATGCATATAGATATGCATTATAATGTGTATTACAACAACATTCATAATCTATGTAATATAGCTCAGAGGTAATATCATGAATGAAGTATCTGAAATATCCACACCCATTATAGGAAGAATCTATGTAGCTTTTATTGGGTTTGGCGTAGGCGGTGGTTTTGGTCTTTTTTTAGTATTTTACAAATTCAAACATACGTGGTCATAAACTTCAGTGAAAAGGCCTGATGAACAAGGCTTAAAAAAAAAAAGTGCTCTGCAATGATTCCAGAATTGCAGCTAGCTCCTTTAACAGCTATTAATCTCTTTAAAAACCACTGTAATTCTCAGGAGTTCTGTTTAAAACCTATTGTAGTAGCTTATAATGAACTACGCAAACCTTTTCTGCAGGACCATTGCAACATCTGTTGTCTAATGACTGATTTTTTTCAGCCTTTCTTGTAGTCTGGAGGGTCACTGTGTCACACATACTCCAGCCTTGCAGCTGGTATGCTCCTTGTTCCCCCAACTGGCCTCTCTTACAGGTGTTGGAGCTTTGTGCGATGTGCCAGGGCAGAACCATGAAGGTTATCCATGCTTATAATTGTACTCATTTTTTTGCTCTCTCTTGCTCTGTCTGGTTATTGGTACCTGGCTCAAAGAAAAGGTCACGGTTATGCAGGTTGTGGTCTGACCCAGGTCTGCACCACTGGTAGCTTTCCATCCATTAGCACCGAGGCGCTTTCCTAATATTGCTCATCTACACCATTTCCTGGTATTTCAGCATGGGAATGCAGAGAATGTAAAATGTTTTCCTTGATACAGAGAAAGAGATAAAGTTTCTTCAAGATATACAAGAGATGTGTCCCTCTTTCAGGAGCGGAGACTAAGGAAACCTTATGCACTGAAACTCTGTGTATTTGTCATGTTTTCGGTAGATGGGTATGGCTTTCAACCACTGCTTAAAAATTTGTTTTGATAGAAGAGTTATCACTGAGATATGAATTAAAGCTGGTATCTTCTAACCTGTTTTTTAGAACTAAATACTCAAATATAGGTCTAGGGGCCTGAAATAATATTAACCTTATATAACTGAATATCAGACACATTGAAATTTGATACTGAAATATTAAAATAAAACTTTGCTTTTGTGCTCATGTTTGAGTTATTTTGGTTAAAGGTTTCACACGTTGGATTTGTGTGTTTGCTCTTAACATTAACTGTAAAATATAAAACTAACTGTAAAATAAAACCATTTATATTAGTGGATGTGTCTGCGCATTCTTTTGGTGAACGTTTGTAAAATACAGAATTACAAAACTGTGCACATCCTAGCTGCTGCATATTCTCTGGATACTATCGGTTGTCCTTGTTCGTGTCAAGTAGCTCTGTGTGCACGCATTATCCCTGTAATTTTCATCACATTAATGTGATTCATTAGCTGTTTAGGAGGAAGAGACATTTCAGATGTTGTAGAGTAGAAGTAGATTAACTTTGAGGTTTTATCGAAAACAGAATTAGCGTTCTGCAAATTCCCTGTGAAAGCGTGCCTAACGTGTGTATACAACGTAAATACGAGTGATGGTGACTAATGGCAGAACTGCCATAACTAGTCACGTGTTTATATTTCCACAATTGTGAAATAAAGTGTCTGGCGAGTTAGAGAAGTATCTATATCTGTCACATTTGCTGGTGCAATCGTGCCCTACGAGTCAAAGCACAGTAATGAGGGACAGCGTTATGCCGGGCAGTCACGTCCTGTTGTGCCCCTGGTCTGCAGATGCAAACACAGAAGTTCAGGGAATGAGCTACTTGCACGTACTGCTGCTTTTTGCCTGTCTGCATGCCATCCAGACCAGCCAACTTCTTCCTAATGCAATTCCAAATGAAACTGCTTGGAGCAGTTCATAATCATAAGGAGAGCCAAGTATCGAGAATGTGATAGCTGCAAATAAGGAGAAATCCCCGTAAAGGATGTTGCTCACATTGGCAAGCCAGTCTGTATGGTGGTGGGAGGGGAGAAAGGAAGAAAATAGGTTACAGTGTTTAATAATGTAATTACAAAAGGTGATTTGAATTTGATTGTCTGCAAGAAATGTTGATAAGGGTAAATCTCTGTGCACTTGGAGATCTGAATGCTGAGGACAGATCAAGTCTCTGCAGACTTGCATGGAAAAGCACAGCTATTTCATGACCTCCTTCTCTCTCCCATTAGGCTCATGACTTGTAAAAGCAGGACAGATTTTGGACTGCATTTTATAAATGCAAAAATGACCAAGTACTTTTCAGGCATGGCTGAAAAAGGTTAATTTAATTTTGTTCATTCTTTGTGAGAAGAGATTAAAAAAGAAAAAAAAAAAAAACCACCTAGAAAATCCATTTAATGAAAGCAAATACAGTGAAGGTAAATACATGTTACCATTTAATTTTTGTTCTCATATAAACAACATACCAAGATCCTGTTTTGTTTCAGTAGCAGAAAAAAAAAAAAGTCTTAAAAAGCAAGAGAATAAGCTGATGGCTATAAAGATTTCCTTAATTTCCTAGGCAGTCTAAAAGAAGCTGTAAAGTCTAGTCTTAATTCTTTAATGTATACTTTATTTTATTACATTTTGTCTGTAATTTGTGATGAATTTGAGGGCTTGTGAAGAGGCTTTTCCTGATTTTTTTTTTTTTTTGTTTTGTTTCTTTTCTTTTTATCTTCAGTAACATTTCTGGTATGTCAGCAACAATCTGGAGTTGAATCAATTCATTTCAAGGTCTTCTGTACACTCACAGTGCGTTGGGCCTGTCTCTCATACTTTGTGGAATGGCTTCGATAACATGCTCTGCCGTTTCAGCCTATGTTTATTTTGGCTTTTGTAGGGGTTATTGCCTGATCTCAGTTATAAGGCAAGTGCCTAGGAAGCTGACTAATGGATGGTTTGCTCTCCTCTCTGTCCCCCTCTTCTCTTATCTTCCCTATCTGTTCTTGGCACTTGTAATTCCAGTTTATCTTAATGATAGAAATACCTGGTCTGGTGGCTAAATCTCCTCTAAATTCACATTCTTATATATCTTTTAATGGAAAAGGAAGAGATCAGGTTATCTTATTGTATCTGAAAGTTTTTGTGGCTCTCCATGCTCCAGAGGGAGAACTGAAAGAAAAAAAGCAAGTTTCTGGGGTTTTCGGGGGTCATAGAGTATATATGTAAAATAGGCAACAGGCAGTAATGAAGATGCTGGAGAATACCTGAACTTGTTTCTGGATCAGTAGTTTATAACTGTTCCTGCTAAAAGGCCAGACTGATACCTGCTCAGAACACAAACCTATGTAGAAAGAGGATATCCTACATGATACACATTTCTGATGAAAACGATAGAGAAAATTTTTGTAGCTCTTGCAGGAAAGAGCTTTCCACTTGCTAAGTAGAGAAATGGGATGCTAATGGCTAACTTGGAGCAGTTTGTAATTCAAGCCCAAATTCATTCGTAGCAACGCACTGACTTCATTAAATTGTGTACATGGACGATACAGTGCAACACACCCATTTGCAACCATGGAAGTTACTAAGCTAAACTGTTGAGACCACTCCAATATCATCCTTCTATTCCTCCTTTGGTGTTTTCTTTAAGATTATATATCTTTGATTTTGACTGTTTCAGTTCTATTTCCCTGCTTTCCCTTTTTAATAATTGCTTCCCATTTGGATTATAGCATACCTTTGGGCTGTTTTTCTGATTGGCTGCATGAAATTCCTGTGTCTCCTAGGAATTTCGGATAAGTCTTTTTTTAAAAAAAAAAAAAAAATCCTCCTAGTTGGTGGAGTAGTTATTGTGTGCAGGAGTTATCTTTTTCTTGTGAAATGCTGGCGTTCCCTGCTTGCTTTAGGTCCTATTGCTTTTTTCTTACTAAAGGACTAGACCTGAATACTTTTCATATACTTTGCTAATTGTGTTAAGCTGCTTTGTATTAAAAGCTGTAAATACTACAAGATATACCTAGCAATAAAACTCAATGTTTACTGTAAATAACATTACATGAGGTTGCAACTTTAAAGCATACTGTTACTCAGCCTTGATAGTAGAGAGCTTCTTTAAACTATTACACTTAAAGCTTACTCAGCACAACCTACACTGTGCTTTTTTGTTCCTGGCATTGACAACAATCATGATCAATCCTCATAAGGAAGCAATTTTTAAGTTGATTTTTTCCAGAAAAAAAATAGTTTGGGTCTTATAGAATTTGGAAAAGTTGCCACCACAACAAAGCATGAGTGAACTTACAGGGTGGAAAAATACAACCGACACTAATAACAGAACTCAAGGAAATATCAGTAGATAGGAGATGGAATACGGCACAAAGCGAAGAAAATGTGTGTTGTTCAAACATTTCTTTCTTGTGTACAGGATACTGGGTAAAATATACATTTTAATAAAAAATGTCTCCCACAAGTGTATTTTATAATGCAGAGCAGAAGTTTATATCACATTTTAATTTGTCTTGGCAATAGTTTGGTGAAATCAGAAATGTAGGGAGATATGAAAAATGAAGCAGCTACTTTAGGATTTATTTTTGTTTAGATTTAATTTTAATTTGATTGCTAGTTCATGTCAATGCAAAAATATGAAAAGTAATGGATGTTCTTATTTTATAGTGCCAGCATTGTGTGACATACACATTGTTTAACATTACATTTAATGAGTAGGCAATCTTGAGAGATGTTTCTTGATTGTTTTACTCTTGAACCAAATCCTTAATGAACTGCACTTTATATTTCTTTTTACTTTTAAACCTATTGATGCCTTGAACCATGTGGAAATCCTAAATATTCAAATGGGAGGAAATTAGCTGTGTGCTTTGTGTAGTCATCTTAATGCTGTGGACTGCACCAGTCACTGAAAGAGTGTGGCTGATTTAAATGGGGTGATTCAGTTGGGAAGAAGATTGCTAGAATGGTTGTATTCTGTCTTTAGGTTGGGTTTTGTTGGGGTTTTTTTTGGCAATCTTTGTTTGGTGGCTTTTCTGTTATTTTCTGTGAGGCAAGGTTTCAAATACACTCAGCACATGTGGTCTGGCTCTACTTTGATTTCCAATGGTCAAATTTTCTTTCCAGGAGCAGGCTTTAAAAAAAAAAAAAAGGAACAACAAATGTGTTCAGAAATCAAAAGGAGCTAAAGCTGAAACAAAGTGCAGGAGATGTAAGCATATAACTTGCTGTTCTGTACATCTACTGTATATAGCCAAACTTGAAGTTGCAAGGCTATCAACAGAGTGCTTCTCTTGAGCAACAAAATTTAGATAAAATTAAATTAGAAATAATTTGGGTTTCTTCTAAAACTTGTAGTACAGTTATTTTCAGAAGAGTATGCCTTAGTTTAAGATCTCTCCTTAATGCATCTCCTACATTATGATGGGTTATTTTTCAGATTCATGGGCTAATGCAACAGGGTAACCCTACAGTGAAATGCTCTGTACTTCTTATGTTCTGCAGGTAATTAGCTATTGCACTTTAGTTCATTACTTCATAGGTGATAAATTACTTTGGGGAAAAATGCTTTTAAAGAGTTTGACAAGTTTAATTAATCTATTAAAATTTTGACTCTTCGATGAATTTACAAGTAACGTCTTCCTGTTTCAAGGGCAGCTCAACTACCACCCTCTACCACCGTATCAAAATGGCACTGAGCAAGCAGCATGAACAAGACCAGTGAGATAAAGGAAAATGGTAGTCCTGTACTTGCACTCCCAGCATATAGGCAATCACGTTTCCCTGAGCATACAGCAGAAGAAAATGCTGTCTTTGTACTCTCCATGTAAAGTGTTGGCAGGTAATTAGTACCCAAAGCAAGAGAAATTAATGTAGTCAGGTTCTGTGCCTTTTCTACTTGGAATGCTTTTATTAAATCACAAAATCAAGGAAAAGAATATTAATATTGTATTCAGAATGCAAATTTGAGTATTCAAAAGGCAAAGCAGGACTTAAGGCTGTCTTAGGTGTTTGCATTCTGATACATTTTAAAATATGTGTATATTTTTTTCTCTTTTGCCTCACTAAAGGTACAAAATAGCTTTAAGAAGCAGCTGTTTGGCATTCTTGTTTTTTCTTTCTAGTTCCATATGTTCATTTTGATTTCTAGCCTGCTGTTCAAATCCTGAAGATGGAATTCCAAAATTCTTCAGGATTCTTTCTTTGATACTGTATCTGGTGTTTCCAATATATGACCACTTAAAAAAAATTAATCTATTTTTACAGCAATTTTATAGGTCAAAGTAGTATAGGTATTTGTATTTTGGTGTCAGTCATATGAGGCAGTAAGAGTGAAAGCTCTTAGATGGGCACCCATTTTGAATCACTGAAAATGTGACCACTTCTCAGTGTACTTTGCATTGTGAAACACCCAATATGTCAATCAGAAATTAGCTGGCGTTAACAGAACTTTCTGGTGAGAACATTCAGCAGCTGGATGGCCACAAAGCAAATGAAGAAATAGTGGTCATCCTTTTCCAGTTTATTTCAGTGGCTTTCCTAACTTTATACAGGGGTCTCTAATTAAGACAGAATAGAATGCAGTTCTCAAAAGCATCCTTCACCTGTTTTAACTATAGCCATCTTTTTCTCCTTTCTCTTCAATTTTATAATTTCTCTTTGCTTGTAACCATTCTCAACAGGAATAGACATCGTTCTTAATAGGAAAGAAAATTGTTGGTGTATGTCTTTATTGCTACACAGTTCTGATTTATTCCAACACAATTTTATTCCCATTGGAAAATGAGTTAACAGTTAAAAAATAATTCTGTAATTGTATAATTAAAGACTGTAGCATCACAAGCACATACAAGACGTGAAGCTGCAGAAAAAAACCCCTCTTTTTTATATGTGACAGCTGTCAGAAACTTTCGTCCCACAGTCAAAGTGCCTTACATATGAAAATAACCAATGCTTCAGAATGGATCATGTTCATTAATTTAATGCCTATGTTTTATCAAATAGTTTTGTCTGTTTACAGGTTAAATAAAATAAAAGCTCAGCCAAGAGCTAATTTCCCTTTTTTTTTTTTACCTCTTTCCTCCTGCATGGAGTTGGTGTGGACAGGTCAAGGTGAAATGTCTCTATCCGTTGAACTTTATGCATCAACCTACATATTGACAAGAGCGTTGAGTCTACTATCTAAATGGATTAATGCATATAGGACATTTCTGGGTATTGATTGAAACTGGATACAAAATGAATAATGAACCACTTGGTGGTTGTGGGGTTCCTAATGGGTGACTGACTCTTAGAACCTTTTCTAGCAGGACACGATAATATTGACCTAGTCCTGTAGTGTTAAGTGTGTGGACACAAATGCATGCACACGTAATGGGCCTTGGCACATAGTTTGCTAATTTGTTAGGAAGCTTTTCCATCATATGGTACCACACTGTCAGGAGTGCAAGTCATCAGCAGTGTCAGGAGGTCTGTCTGCCCCATTCTCGCTTGTGAAGGAGCAGATAGAACAGAAGGATGCCTGCAAGGATTTCTTCTTTTTGCAACCTGTAAAAGGCATTTGCTCCAATTTGAGGAGGAAATGGTGTTTAGCAGCAGCATTGGTACTTGTATGTACCTCAAAGCAAAACGTTTTCTTACAGCCCTGTGTGTTCACTTTTAATTTTGACTATTAAAAATATTTAGCACTTCTTGTGTAATGTGCTTCTGGATTAGCTGTGTTCTAGAAGAAAGGGTAACCCAGGCAACGCAACAGTCTAACCCTTAGGCAGTCTACAGGTGATCAACCTTTACAGAATAATAATAAAAGACCCCTCACAGTGCTAGCAGCAAATTTGACATAATTTTTGAAAGGTGAAAGTCTGTGCCTTTAAGGTAAAGCAGAGGGGAAAATGGGCAGCATGACTAAGTGCTAGTTCTGTTACGTTCATGACAGCGCCCTCAGAGATTCAATAAAATAATACTCTAGAAGATTTTAGAAACAGACTGAACCCAGTAAGAACACTGTCCTGAGATGAAGGGCCAAGGAAAGAACTGCAGGAGAAAAAAAATTCTGCATGCTCTGCAGCAGCAGGGTGGGTTATTTATACCTTAATTTCCGCAGCAGCAGTAGAGGACTGAAGACAGCAGTCCCTTCCCACTTGTGTGGCTTTACTTAGTGGTGGGAAAGGCTGACTTGGTTGTGCAGCACGCATTTGCAGTCTTCAGCTTGTTCTTTCATCCCACTGGGAAGATGACTGCCTGGAGCAGGCTGTGAACTAGATGGACAGCCCTCGATAGGCTTGGGCAGAGAATCCGTCCTCAGCAGGAGGACACTAATAGTGTTGGCAACAAGGCTTTCCTGGAAAAATTCAGATTCACAGACTGAAAGGTTTCAACACTGTATGATGGATGGCACCTATTTTACCTGTTTAAGTTTCTGTTACTAGTTTAGGAAATTATTTGGTTGAATTACTGGAGTGGAGTGATTCCCCAGGAGGGAGAAGACTGCTCTTTGCCTTGGACAGTAACTGGGCTGGCTCCAGGGGAAGAGGGACCATGGGGCATAAGAGGCCAGAGGAGCAAGAGCCTCATGTGAAGGGGCAGGTGAAGTGCATAAAGGAATGAAGAGCACCCCCTCAGGCCACAGAGGAGATGGCAAGAGATTTGTGGGGGGACCAGAGGGGCCTAGGCAGGGTTTGTTAAAACTCAGAAAAGATGTGTTTAGAAACAAGGGTCTGCCCTGGTTCTGTGAATTCTCCCTCATTAAAATGGTAATTATTCTAATTAACAGTCGACTAAACACTTGTTTATTGTTTTATTTTTATTTTAAAAGCCTTCAGATCTATTTTGGTTAGTTCAGTCTAGGAGATACTCTAGAGCTTAAAGCTCTGGCCAGCTGGGGATCCAGTCCTACCAGCCAGCTGCACAATGTGCAGGGCCTGGAATTGCAGAAAGGTATAGCTGTTAAGAAAGTAATGGTTAGTCTTTATTTTGGCTGCATATACTTCTTCCAGCCTTACTGTAGTGTTTATTGTACACGGAAGACTTGAGAATTGCTGTGGGGACCCTGTGATTGTAGGAGTACCTCTGCAGAAATGCTTTATTTTTGAGAGACATGAAACTTTGCACAATCTTGATATATATGATCTATTGATCTTGAGTTACTGAGTTAGGAGTTTTTTAGGAGTTAGTTTCTGAGGCGTTTCGTAACTTGTGTTCACAGCCTGTGATTCCCATGTTGGGGAGTGTCTCTTCACTTCTTCCTTTAGGTTTTCTGATGTCATTCATTAAATACAGCAGGTCAGTAGAGGAGTAATATAAATTTAAATTTATTTCAACTGGAATCAATTTTTTGTCAAGATTTTCAGTTATTTCTTTTGCTATGGTGGAGAGGAGAGATGCTTGCTGGGAGACCAAGACGGATCAATGCATGTGTTGGATACCTAAATAAGGGTAATGAGTTGTAACTGTCCCACATTCCAAAGAGGAAAAAAAAAAACCTAAAAAGCTTGATAAAAATTAATTTGTTAGGTGAATGGGGCAGATTATCTTATTGGAGATATGCTGCTATACAACAGTGCAGTAACTTCTAGGTTATCGTTGCAACATGGGATCTATTTTACTCATCTGTTGGGATGGAGGCCTTATCAAGATGGACCTAAATTGATTTCTAGTTATTTGGGTTTCTATAGTTGCATTTGGTTTTGGTTTTCCCTTTTATTGACAAACCTTACATCTGAGTTACAGTAATGTGTGCATATTCTTTATTTAGAATATTGGATTTTCATATGCTGGGGGAATGGGGTGAATACAGTGAAATCAAACTGAAACCCCAGCTCCCCACTACATACAGACACACATGCTATTTGCTTTTAGTATTAACTTTTCAATTTTTTGTCCCTTACAATATAAAACACGTATTTGTTTGTGTGCCTGTATCATCTGTATTTTGCTGCTCTACCTACTTCTAGGGGGTTAAATTAAGTCTGCGTAACCTTGTCTTCAATCTATTGGTAAGAATTTTCAAAGTACCAAAGTTGTGAGCATGAGTGTGTACGTGGGCATGTGTGTGCACATGTGCACTGTATGCATGTGCAAAGGCAAAGGGAAAAGATGGCAAGGTCTTAAGACATAAAAAGAAATTTTAAGTTTGTAAGATATATTCTTTTTGAATTGTATGTGTAGTTGGGTAAAGGTAATTTTTTTTTTTTAAAGGGTGCTGTAGCAAACATGCATGCACAGGAGGCTGGGAGCATTTCTTAGGAAACCTTGTAAAATGAAGAGCTCTTCAGACCCCTTAGTGAGTGAGTGCATCAACTGTCTGTCCTAATCACTTAGACTTTTATTATAATTGGAGTATGTAATAGCTCAAACAAAGTTAATGAGCTGCATCAGGCACATTGTATTTTTTTTTTTTGCAATATATGTTGTTCTCTGCAAGAGATTTTTTAACTTCTTCAGCTAAATATATAGCAGGTATAAATCTATCTGTATCTATCTGTAATTTAGTAGCCTACCTTAAATTAGAGGGTTATTCTCCCTGTGATTTTTACCAGATAAACTAAATGGATGAAACTTGTATGAATGGTTAAAGTGTATGTTCGGCAATGACAGATTTGTTCCTTTGGTCTTTATGAGCAGGTATATTATTTTTTTGAGAAGCTTAGTTTTTGAAGTAACTTCAAATTCATGATTCGAAGAGAAGATCAAATAAAGTGTTAGAATAGCTATGAAATCTGACAGGGAATGGTTGAGTGACATGGGTCTCATCCCACCCTGTCCCTGCTTTAAATTGATCTACATGACGAAGAAATGTAAATTATTAAAAATTTCTGTGTGTGTGAATTTGTGTGTGTGTGAAAAAAGTAATTAACTAACAGCAGCCTCATCTGCAAATTACAGCAGATGCAAAAAAAAAAGAAATTTGCATAGAAACAGGGTTTTTTCACTTAGAAAATATTGCCATTATTTATTCTTCCTGTCTAAAAAGCACCTTGGAAAATGTAATTTCTTAAATAGTCATTTTAATATGCTGTAATACAGAGCTGTATTTAAGTAAAAGATAAAGGGCTTATTGATTTTACTGGTAAAGCTGGACTAGACTCTCTTACCTCCACTAGCTTGTACTTTGAGACTCTAAATTTCCTATCTCACAACCTTTTCTGGCTGTATTTTGCAATTTGTTCTAGCCAAGTCTTTTAGGACTACTTTTTCCAAAGGTGAACCTAATAGAACCATATCAAATATTCCCAAAAGTGAAGATCTACTGGTTCAGAGCAAAGAGGTAGCCAAGTCTATGTGACAGAAACACATAAATGTCAATAATAGCATTCAGGAGCTGTAAGACACTGTAACAGGACTGTGAAATGTGGTAGTCAGTGATTTTTGTGGAGTTTAAAATTATATGAAGCGAGGAGTTTAAAATGCCATTTATCTGAAGAGTGTACTACTCTAGCAGCAGAAGAGACAGTTTAATACTAGTCTTTAATAAAAATAATCCTTAATAAAAATACTTTGGATGATTTTGTCTTGCCTTTTAGTTGAACTGCTGTTCCAGATAAGCACCAGAATGAGGGAAACTAATCAAAGTCTCTGCAAGAACAGCAGTAATATGTCCTATACCTTCCTTATGTATGCCACTGAATAGTTAAACTGAGCATACGTTTTTAAGAATACTGCTTTTTGTAAATCAAATTATCAGAACAATTCACTAAAGGAAAAAAATGAACCCTGAGTATTAAATTACTTGATTCAAATTCTTGGCCATTGCTCCCGAGCTTGTCACGAAACTAGAAAATCTCTGAGATCTTGTTTCTCTTGCCTTTTTCAAGTAATCTGAGGGAACAGAATTCAAGGCAGGTGTTCCCGGGGTCTGATGGTTACAAATAAAGCTGAATGTTTTTCTTAGTGAATATCAACTGGCAGTTTTGTTATGTCTTCACAGACCATCATTTTATATCAAATAGTATGGTAGAACATAGCAATGTGCTATTATTTCAAGCTGCTTTCAAACTGCTTATCTGTGAGCGCTCCTCTGCTTGCCACTGTGGGTGGGGGTTTTGTTTTCTTTTTTGATTAGCTGCTCGCTTTAGCTGTGTGGTCACCTAAGTAGGAACCATCGCAGCACAACGAGGAAGTGGATAAAACTTCTTCCCAGAGCTGTTGACATTTTGTAGCTAATAAACCTGTGGCTGAAACCACCTTACTTTTATTTTGGATGCTTTCTACTCTTCTATCAAACACTGTGAGTGGCAAAAGTTACCAAGTACTTATTGGATTCCTGGCTGGCCTCCATGTCCCTAAGAATAGACACTATTTACTAGATTTCTTTATTTGAAATTAACACTGTTTGGAATAATGACGTATACAGACCTGCCATAAACAGCTATACTGTAAATTACAAATAATCTGAAATAAATTATTCATTATTAGCAACTTATTTAAACCTGAAATCTAACATATCCTTGTAGTGAAATGCCTTTTTATAAAATTTACTGTGGATGTATACACAGTATACAGTGCTATGATTTTAACTGCACTATGCCCTAGATGAAGAAATTGTTGTACAAACCCAATCATACCTGCAGTGCCTTTGTGTGTGTGCTGGCATGCAAGGATAGGACTAGGTTTCTGTCAAATGCATCAATCCTAAAGGATGCCAGAAAAGAAGCAAATGGTTTTGAGGGGGTGATAGCTGATTACCTTGAGAAGTAACAGCTGCCTCGGGTACACCTGATAACCCCAAACTCTCTTTCGATGTTTCTATTGATTAAGCATAGCTAGAAGTCTGCAGCATTGTATCTTTTGTAGGTTGCATTGATTTTACACTTGCTGAGAATTCATCTGTTCTTGATACAAAGAAGGCTTCTGGTGCAAAACAAGAAAAAGTGTGTGTGTGTATGCATCTGAAACAAATCTGTATAAACAGCTGCCAAATTAGCTTCTGTGGGTAGAAAAGGCAGAGATGAGAGATTAATAGTACATTGTTCAATCTAAAATTGCTGTCAGTGTGTTTTCAGCCAACACCTAGGCAAAAGCTAGGTATGTGAGCCTTTCCCCAAGATAATTCACTGAAAAATGTGCATAGTTGTACACAAATTCTTGAATATGGACTGCAGGAAACAATAGTTTAAGCATACAAATGTTTGAAACTTTCTTGTAGTGACGTTACACAAAAGTCATAAATTTGATCTTGTGGATACATCAGAAACCTCTTTCACTAAAACTAAATATGATTTGAAATGATGAAAGTTTAGGCCTCATATCTAGCAACGCTTTCAGATTATTTTGAAAAAGCAGACAGTGAAGACTTTCAGAGAAAAGTTCTAATGAATAAATGAAAAAGACTAATTACCATTAGAGTTTGGCAGGGTATTTACAATGCTTCAGAATCCAAACAACAGTACAGTAATGATAAGAAACCTTAGAAAGAAGATGGTTATAAAATGAAAAGGTCTTTGGTAGGGCTTAAATGTAGTAAGAATGCACAGAATAAAATAGTTGAGGAAATGCTGTAAGTCCATATTAGAGCCACATTGTGGACCTGTTCAGATTGCTAGACTAATTTTAATTATTTCCTCCTTCAATTTTCGCACCTTCTTGCCTCCCCTCACCCTTAATTTTGCAATAATACAGACTAATTGCCCTAATGAGAGTTAGAAAGGCTTTATCATTGCCACAGACAGCTTCCAAGCAGTTTGTAAGCATGAGGTAGGAGACTTGACGTAAAATGACAGGTTTCAACTGTAGTGGGTGTAGTTTTTTGCTTTCTTTGCATTGAGTGCTATTTACCACTTTTATCCTCTGGAGCTATAGTCAGGTTTCTATGGTACACGGCAATCTTTCAGATGATAACATAAAAACATGCATGAGTTTCTTGTGTGGATATTAGAGATCCAGAAGTTTTTACTCTAAACCCAAAACTTTATCTTAAATCACTTGTCCAGACAAACTTCCTGTGTACTTTGAGTGGGTTACTGGCCTGTTCAGACATCCAATTTAGTTGTGTTTTAACTGTCCTTTTGAGTTTCTGGGCTTCTCCATGCTGTTCTCAAGCCCCACCCCACCCCTGGCCTCACACAAAAAGAGGCAGATGGCTGGCTCTATTTGCCATCCAGCAAGGAACACTTCTGTCACTGATGGGGACCTTGTGCTACTGGCCTCCAAACTGGCTGCTGCCTTTCATGGAAGGGATCTTTGTCAGTTGAAATTTAAACCAAGAAATCCCAACGAATGTGCCTGTCCATGAGGAAGGCAAAGTCTGTGGTTTTCTAACCAACCTGAAGTAATTTGTAACTCTAGCAAATGATAAACTTGCAACAAACCCCATTTACCCAAGTGCAAAGCGTAAGACGTCTGCCCTGTTTTGAAGATAAGTGTGAAGAAACCAAACAGTAAGACTTGTTAGGAATGCTCTTTAGGGCATAGATACTTAATGTATTGGCTTTGCAATGGGACTATTTGAGAAGATGCTGCTAACTATTCACCATGGATTCTTGTGCTTTTCTTTCCATTTTCTGCAAGTATTAGATCCTGAAGTTATCAGTATGAAAAGATAACTGGGGTTTTTTGATAGAGATGGTGTGGGAAAGCAGAGGAGCACTTTTAATTTGGGCTGTGCAGTGATCTGAGGATCAGTAGCTCCATGGGCCATCAAACTGCCACAGTCAATGGAGCAGAGAACTGCACACGAGGACGGGCAGGGCCGGGCCTTGAACAGCAGCCTGTCCTGTAAACAGGTTTGTGCTCTTCTCTGGCCTCAGCGTGGCTCCTGCAGGCCATCGGCTCATGGTGTGAATGGTTGGGGTGCTTCTGTGAGCTTGTCCTTTAAACAGTTTCTGTGGTTTTGGGTTGAAAGGGACAAACGCTGATCTAGGACAAAGATCTGATCTGTCTGAGGTTTCTGTCAGCTGTAAATGCGTTCTTTAAGGATTTCTTGCAAACTTCCAGCCCAAGTTCTCATAAGAATATCACCTTATTTCTGCCTGAGCTCTGAGGTAGTTCAGCTACTGCTGCATTAGGACACCCTTTGCCCCAGGTGAGAGGTTTTCTGTTTTGCTTGACTGTAAGCAAACCCATTCATGCAGCATAGACAAGTCAATAATAGACGTTTGTATCACCTCTGATGTTACGTACATGAAACTTATGTGACACCTAACGCTCTAACGGTTGATCCTACAAATGTGTTAATGAGAATAAAGAACTTGCCACTAATCATGGAGAGAAATTGGTGGGAAAATCAGTGGTTCAACTAGGTAACACTTTTCTTCTTCCAGAACTTACTAGGTCAGTTCAGGAGATGAAACCTGAGAAGTGCTTGTATTCCCGCTTTCTGAAAGACACAAAATAATACCACATGTGAATATTAACAGAGAAATAGGCAGATACAATGGTTTAGTCTGTTTTCTGTGGAAAATGTCAAAATATTCAGATGTTTGTGGAGTTGTCAGTTTCTGTGGTGTAAATGATACCTACTTTCCATAATTTCATCTTCAAGAGAAATAGGGGTTAAAACTCTCATGTTCAGGGCAAGGGTTTGTTTTTCTTTTGGAGAGCCAGAATGTCACAGAAGTTAAAAGCAAGCCAGAATGAGAGGGAATCCTAATAAAAGATTAAGATATCCTTCTTCAACCTTTTCTAGATACATCTGTCTCATCTGAAGTAATTTCTGATAGAATTTATTGAAATCCATGTTATTTGAAGATGGAGAGTGTCTGAAAGTAATTAACAAAACGCATAAACCTTCAAAAAAGTCAACTATGACAGGTATTTAAATACAGTTCTACAGACTAGTTTAGACACATTATCCTTACATGGTAAATGTAAAAATAATTCCAATATCTGGATTTTGTGACTGGTAATCCAGTATTCCTTTATTTCAAGAGACTTCACAACTGTGTTAGATCATTCATACATTGAGAAAACTGCCTGTTACTCTGATACTTACTCCTTTTTCTTCCCCCCAAGCATCTTTCTGTATCCATGTGTACTCTTTTGTTTTGTTTTGGTTCCTTCTTCTTTGTTCTATACTTGCATAACTCCTAATATATTAGGGTCTTAATCTCTAACTGGGAATCCTAGGCCCGATAGGAATATGGAAGTGGCAGCAATCTGTCTTGTTATCAATTTAGTTATGTATTTGTGACACTTGCTGAAATACTTGAAATGGTAGAAGATTCTTGACAAGCATTGTCTCGCCAAAGTCTGTTCCCAGAAAATTAGGTTAATATAAAACTGTTTCAACAGATTAATATAAAACTGTTTCCAGAGAATAGTTATCAACGTTTCAATTTTAAATTGAAAAAATTACAAGTGGGATTCATCTTGGTTCTTTCTTGGATCTGGTATTATTGAGTAGCTTTGCTAACAGCTTGGGTAGTTGAATGGGATATATGGTTATTAAGTGAACAAATGGAATAGGTAAAGACTGGCTGCATGTGCTATTAAAGAGGAGACTGGGATTTAAAATAACTTTGATAAAAATGATAAAAAAAATCTGTAAAATAATAAAGTAAGATTCAGCTAATGAGGATGCACATGATGTGCTGAACTCACGCTTCCTTTATGCTTCCTCTCAATCCCACTGCTTTGTTTCGGGAGTCTCCTTGTGGTTCAGTGCTTCCTCCTTAGCAGTACTGGTTTGGGGCAAGCACTGTTTGGGGTATTTAATTAGTCTTTAGTATTTTCACTTGCTTCTCTATCTTTGTTGCTGTTGTTACCTAGGACATTTTGCCAAGGGTGGGCTGTGGGAGCACCCACACAGGCAATGCCACATGTGCAAAAATCTCGGATCGCTGTGTAAAGAGGGACGTTACTTGTGCCTCACAAGAAATAATTTCTCTCTTCTGTTCAGTACTACTAATCTGAAACAGCCTCATGCCAGTTTTAGATTCTACTCCTACGTAGATCATGGAGAAGTCTATTTCTTAAAATACCAGTTTAGAAAACTGACCATAGGAAATACTGTATCAAAAGGGCTTATTTTATCTAGAGCGGTGACTGATGTGGAGTTAGTAACACTTGAAACATTCTCCCTCCCCCTGCAATGGTTACAAAAGCGGAAGGAAATAATTGTTGTTTTTTATACTGAGCGAGGGGTAAGAAGTAGTAGGTTTACACTGAAGCCTAAACCATCCATATTAAACATGGGGAAATAGATTTTACCACAAGGGCAGTGAAAATTTTGCTGAGGAGGTTGAAGGGTCTTGACCATAGGAGAATTTTAAGAAAAAGTTATGGCAGCATTTTTCAAGAATAAGTTAGGCAGTTGCAACTTCCTTAGGAGGAGTGTGGCCAGCAGGTCGAGGGAGGTTATCCTTCCCCTCTACTCTG
>BOSO01009083.1:17221-71884 GCA_018403395.1 Gorsachius goisagi | reverse complement strand
AAGGTCCCCTCTCAGTCTCCTCTTCTTCAGGCTGAACAAGCCCAACTCTCTCAACCTTTCCTCATAGGGGAGATGCTCCAGTCCCTTTATCATCCTTGTTGCTCTCCTCTGGACACTTTCTAGGAGTTCCTCATCTTTCTTGAACCGGGGAGCCCAGAACTGGACACAGTACTCCAGGTGGGGTCTCACCAGGGCAGAGTAGAGGGGGAGGCTCTCCTAGATGAAACATGCTCTGTATGTTTACAGGTACAGTAAGAATAAAACACTAGTTGCTAGAGTAAAGCTTTTGAAAGGTTAATCAGCCACAGGTTGTTTGGGATCATCTCCTGACTTTTACAACACAAGATCCACTCCACACCATGGTCCAACAGTAAACTGATTTGGTAGACCCTGGAAGCACTATTTGACAAATGCATAATGCCACCAGTAATCAAAAGTTTTAGTTACAATATTTCAGAGATGGAACTTACCTCTTCCTGTAGGAATGATGGTACTGACTTGCTCAGTCCTTTGAGTTTTTCAGGACTGGAAAACAGCTTATCAGGCTGTGAAGGCACTGTGGAAACTGAAGAGCAGCAATTCAAAAGTCTTCAAAAATAAGTTTGTACACCAAAACAGTGTGATTCCATAACAGGACATGGTTAGGAACCAACAAGTTCAGATAAAATACATGCACATGCAGAAACAGTTTACAACTTGGATGCAAGATTCCACCCCCTGCAGGACTCAGAGAAGCTATCATTAGCTGTCATCATTTGACATCTATAACACTGACCAAAGAACTTTGTCTGGCAGGAACAGAAGTGTTCACATTGCTTGACATGATGTACAAGCCTGAGTGCTGCAAGCAAATTCTCATCAAATGTGATGAAGAAAACATTTTCAGTTTAACTTCTAGATTTTCTTCCTAGAACAAGGATAAGTGCACTCACGCATTAACTATACCATCATTGACATTAGAGTCATCATGAGGTTCCTGGTAAGAAGTTCGTGTACAAGCCAAACTGTTCTTTTATTTACTCAAATTAATGGCAATAGGAACATTTGTGTAAGTCAAACAATTTTTAGACCTGAACCCGGAAGTTTCAAGTATTCCTAGTCAATAATAAGATGCCTATCTCATTAATGATGCAGGTTTGCAGCCCATCTCTTCAACTTTTGTATACCTCTA
This sequence comes from Gorsachius goisagi, assembly GCA_018403395.1. Lineage (NCBI taxonomy): Eukaryota > Metazoa > Chordata > Aves > Pelecaniformes > Ardeidae > Gorsachius > Gorsachius goisagi. The sequence continues at coordinate 70,713 of BOSO01009083.1, read as the reverse complement.
CTGAACTTCACTTCCATGTTCTTTCACTGTACAAAGCTTAATGGCACAAACTAGCCTTGCAAAAATCCAGTTTGCAGTAAACCCATGATTCTCAGAATTTTCCATGCTCCAACCCCACTTATATTTAATAATGCACTAAAGCTCTGTATCTTTGGACTGGATACACATTGTGAAATGCACCGTTACTGAATAGCATATGACAGATAATTATTTGGCAACAAATAGCCAGCTACAGGGTCACATATCTATCGCATAAAATGAAACACTGCACACATCATGGGTTTGTTTGCAAGGGGTGAGTTAAGCTTGTCCAGAGCTTTTGCTGTTGAAGCTCAAATAGTGCTCAACATATCAGTTATTGTCAGTATGCAGTTAGATGCAGTTTCCCCATTGAGCAAGTATCTAGTCCAGATGCGTAACTTGTTAGTTGTTAAATAAAAATGGATTTTTAATGTATTAGTTTAAATGTCAGTGGAGAAGTCTCTCCATTGTCTGCTTGAAGAATCCTGTTACTCACTTCCTGCTGCATTTTCATTCCTCTCTTGATGCTGATCAGGTTTCGGACCTGCTCAGTGCAGTATTGATAACAGTCATTCAGTAGCACAAACAGCTTTGCAGTGTTATAAATAGCACCAATATATTTTATATGTGGGGAGTTTTTTAACTCCCTAGACCTTGTCTGTTCCTATGTTTTGCATTGCTGTCCTCCTTTGAGGAGCTGGATCATAAATGTACAAGTCAAGCAAAGCAAAAATTTGAACAGTATTTTCAAGAGAAATTGCCTTATTCTGTCTGTACAGCTATCAGTTTAGCTGAGTTTGTAGTTTTTTGAAAAAATCACTCTTGGCAAATTTAACTCAAAAAAACCCCAGCCTTCTCAGGTAAGTGGCTACAAATTCCATATTGGATATATAACATGCTTTCAGTAGGGGGTCTCCATTTGAAAGCAGAGTGTAGTACAGTACTTAAGTCTTGTTAATTTACTGGTCACTGCATGTACCCTACTATACTACGATCATCCTGTTAGACTATAGGCCACTAACATGCAAAATGCTTTAAAGCATCTAAACATGGCAATAAATGCCACGGTGCACAACTATTTTTTAAAACTGTAGTGCCACAATGCAGTAAATAAAGAATTGTGTGTTATATTCCACCATATTCAGTGTTATTTGATGGTTTTCTATTGTGTTGTTCTTCACATGTTCTTGGAGCAGGTTTGCTGTTATTTTGCTTAGATTTGGAATTTCTAAAGGCATACAGAAAAATTTAACAGTAAGGCATCTGTAATGCACTAATGAATTGATGATATCAACAGCAGCTGATCTAGCAGTTCATCTGTTGCTTAGAGTAATTGTACTTTGCTGGATTGAGACAGGGATTATGAGAAAAGATCCTTTCCAACCGATGTATTCTGAAGGGTGCTTTGCATGAGCAGAAGTCATCTTGTGTCTTATAATGCAATAGATGAACAAACAAATTCAATGTCTACTTAGGCCAAGTCTTTCAGCTGAGCTAACGCTCAACGATCTCAATGATTTCAGTAACTGTTGCATGGACTGAAGGACCAAAGGCCAAAATAATGCACTGGTAGGTGGCACAGAGTTTCTACAGCAATAGCAGGGCATAACAGAAGTATATTCCTTAAGAATAAAAACAACACAACAAAATTCTGCAAAAGCATTTAGGTCATGCTGAAGTTAATAAAATCTAAAAGCTCAATACAATTCTTGGTTTCAAAACTCCTTCACTAGCAAACAGAAGCATTGAAAAAAGCAATAAACTTCCATGCAGACACAAAAGATATTTACCATCTTCAGCACTAAGAGCTAATTCTTCCTTTGGATTATTTATTTTTCCTTTATCTGTGCAGGAAAAAAGTAACACATAGTTAGAAATTTTGCTGTTCAGTATGATAAAATGGATGGCAGTGGTAATCACAGAGTTAAGAGTAATGAGGACAAAAACCCCAAACAAACCAGCAGAGCCATGGGAATGGTTAAATTCGAGAGATGCTTTCTACTTCACACACTACGCCAAGCCTACATCCAAGCAGCAGTCTCACGTTGACTCAGTTTCTGTCAGTGTGCTGTTGCAACAATGTTAGTGCATACCTAAAACCTAGAAACTAGTTAGAAGCAAGCAATAGCATAAGTAGTATTAGAAGAGTAATTTGCCAACAACAGCCAACATCTTTCAAAATCTACACCTCCACACTTCAGTTTACAAATGTAAGTTCAGTTTATGTCTTCCCCATTAGACATGGGATAGGCATGAAAGCTCTCAGCAGCAGGGTGAAGGGGACAGGAATAATTTTTAAAGTGCCCCAAAACTAGGAGGCTACAGGGGGAAGTCAGGAATGAATTTTAAGTACAACCTCGTCTCACTGTATTGTCTTAAAATGAGTTTGGTATATTAACTGCTAGAATACACAGGTGAAGCACTACTAAATGAAGATGATTTTTTCATTCTTCAACTGTCTACTAATTTGACTGAAGCAAGCAGCCAGGAGGTGACGGCACTTATTGCTCATTACTGATTTGGGTAGTTGCCAATACTTTCACTATTGAAAAACTATCCAAGAAACAATTCATCATGGATTAAAATAGTGCATTTCTGATAGATGTCTGCTTCATAGACCTGTGTTTTTTTCAAAATTACACAAAGAACTGAAAACTAAACCATATGAGAAAAGAAATCAGTTTAACAAGCTCCATACAGCTTATTGAGAAACAAAGACAAAAACCACTACTTGGCGAAGCTGTATGGAAGACCAGCATGAACGTGTTTAAGCCAAACTGGGGGTCATGGGAGACACACACAAGCTTTGTGCTCACTTGAGGTGGCTGATGGAATGTCCTCTAGACTTTTGGAAGGCATTTTCCTATCTGCACTCCTTTTCAAAGCCATCAAAACAGGGTTTAATTCTTCTTCTGAACCTGTTACAAGACAAAACATATGAACACTGCACACAGAGACATGCCATTTTAAGCAAATCACTAAAAAAAACCCCCATGGATTTCTCACGAGAATCTATTTTGACTGTTAGCAGAGACAGTGAACTTTCAATGAAAGTACAAAATAAATCCAAAACAAAATAAATGTCTAAACTTAAGTGTCCATTTGCTTTCTCAATTCTTTCAGCCATCAGGCGGGTTTGTTGATTTGCCCTGTGGAGGTGTGTCTGTTTCTACTGACTAATAAGGGGGTTTCAGGCAATTATGGCCCTTAATTGTCTAAAACCAATACACGATAAACTCAGACTTTAGCTATTTTGTAACCATCTTGTTATGAATCAGCACAAAAAAGTTAATAGCTTTAGGGTTTTTTTGTTTTTCAATACTTGAGTAACAACCACAAAAAAAAAACAGCTGTGGAGATATTTGGATCCCTGAAATTACGCAATTGTCTCCAAGGGCAAAATCAAGACAGATCTAGCTCCTTCAGAAACCTTTATGAGCCTGTCTCCTCCCTACTTCACTTTCCTCCCCATCAGCCAACCAACCAGGCCTTACAGTGTTGCTGTCTGTAAAATTATGTTTCATTTTTCCTCATTTGTCTCGAGTTTTCACTGACTTTCACTGGAATCTCACTTTCAAAACAGGCTCAAGAGTAAGTTGGCAGGTCCTGGAAACTTCACATATTTCTCAGATTCTCCAGGTGAAGAAAACATTCCCGGTCTCTCAGCAGCAGATTAAAAAGGTTAAATTATCTCCTCTACCTTAAGCTCTTCGATGACTATCACACACTATATATATTAACTAGAGCTGCCATTCAACCAAATAATGAGAATCCCAGTAAACAGACCACTTCATTTATATGGCCACTTTCTAGTGCAACAGGCAGCAATGCTAAATGACATAGCACAGAGTATTGGTATTGTCTTTGTATCCAGCCATTGCACTGATGAGTATTTACCTTTGAAGGCTAGCTGGTCAAACTAAAGAATGAACTTAGTCAGCCACTGATATTTTTTTTCTTCTTTTAATCCAGTATATTTAAAAGAAATACCAGATTTTGAGTGTTACAATGTTCTTAATTTGGAGGCAATGTCACAGGGGAGGAAGAAAAGGGTAAATCATGAAGACCAATGCAATTGATTCATGCTGCTAAACTCCCCTTCCCAAAAAGGCTTACCCAGATGTAGTACGTGTTTGTCAAACACTTTCCAATTAAAGGACATAATTAGTTCTTCCCACCCTTCCCAAACAAATATCCAAAGCATTTGATTAAGAAATAAATATTGCACAGAATTTTGGTTAACATATTTCAAGTTGGCTACCAAAAAAGAATTGTAGCCATGTTTAACAACCCAGCACCATGAATTTTAGAAATCAAACAGCTCACGAGTTGAATTTCTGGTTCCAGAGTGGGAATCAGAGTTTTCATCTGAAAACTTGGATCCCAAATTTGAGCCATCCCCTTCCTGTTCATCATTATCTTCATGCTGAGGCATTAGGCAGAGTTGAGCTCCTTCTGGCTGGGGGGAGTTGCTCTCATCTTTAAGTGGTGTGCTTGTTCTTCTGAATTTCAACGCTGCTTTAAATTCCAAATTCTTTTCAGAGGCATCCAAAGATGTGCTTTCATCTCTCCTTCCTTTTTTGTTTATTTTGAATGGCTCAATTGCAGCCATATTGGTGTCTCCTTCTAAGCGAGGAAGATCAACCGGAGCCATGTTTCTCTCTTCTATTTTATTAATAGCTCCATTTCTTTTAGGAAGATCAGAAGCTTCAATTTCACTTCCTGCAAGATCATTTACTGAAGCATTGATATTTTGTTCTGGAGCTCCCCCTTTGACAGCTATCTTCAGCTGCGTATGATAGCTACTTAAAGCATTATGTGGCTCTGACATTGTCAGGAATAGAGTCTCTTTTTGTGATGGAAACATATGATCCCCAAACTTTTCTTGTTTACTTAACTCTTTGGATATTGGACGTGAAACTTCAGATGCTTCTTGAAGAAGTTTTTCTAAAGAGCAACTGAATTCACTGAATTTTGCAATATTTGAAACAGAAGTTTTTTCTATTGTTTCTTGTATTTCTTGAGGATGACCTCGCTCTTGTTGATGTGGAGCATGGACATTTAGACTAGTCTGTATTTTACCCTGCATTTTCTTATCCATATTTTCCAGCACAGAAGATGGTGTTTCAGGGACCTCTTTTGGTAGCTTCTGCAAATTAACATCAAATACTCCATATTCAACCTTGGACAGTGCAGATCTTTCTATGGTCTCACTGATTTCCTGCAGCAATTCTCCACCATGCTCATAGCTTTTAACTTCCACCCCAGCAGTCCTCTGTATTGTGCTGTCAGCACGTTTTGGTTTAGGAGGTGGTGTTTCAGAGGCCTCCCTCAGCAGCTTCTCTAAAGCAGAACTCAAGCCATTGGCCTTGGATGGGGCAACAGACTTTTCTATGGTCTCACCAATTTCCTGCAGCAACTCTCCACCATGCTTGTAGGTTGTACCTTTAATTTCCACCTCAGCAGTCCTCTGTATTGTGCTGTCAGCACGTTTTGGTTTAGGAGGTGGTGTTTCAGAGGCCTCCCTCAGCAGCTTCTCTAAAGCAGAACTCAAGCCATTGGCCTTGGATGGAGCAACAGACTTTTCTGTGGTCTCATTGACCTCTTCAGGCTGACCAGTATCTTCTTGGCATGTTAATTCTACACTACAATTAGTTTGTGACATACTATTCATGTCATTGGATGTTTTTATCCCCACCCTTCTATATTCAGAAGGTTGAAATGCAAAGGTTTCCCTGAGAAGGTTCTGCAAACCAGCTCTAGGCCTCTGAGAACCCTCAAGGGTATCATCCTTGTCTGCTGCCTGATGCCGTAGATGGAAAGGTTCAAACTCACCAAACAGTTTCCTGGGGCTTTGTTTGTTTTCATGCTCATCTGTTGACGGCACATTCACTTTTCCTGTGCTTTTGCCTATTTCATCTTTCTGATCAGCAGGAGAAATGTCATGGCTCTGCCCTACTGGTTTTTTAAAAACCTTGCACTCATCTGAGTGAAAAGTTGTCCCTTTCAGAATGTTTTCTTGTAGGTTCAAGCTAGATGACATCTCAAAGGCTTCCTTTTCTACCTTCTTTAGGCCTAATTCAAATGCATCAAGCTCCGCTTCCTCTTTAGGAAGATTGATATCTAATGGAGTAGTCTTGTTCTCCACTTTTTCTATAGGTAAACACAGCCAGTCATCTACTGCTGTCTCCTTTAAAGCATCTTTATCACCAGGTGATTGGAACAACTGCAAGGAAACATGATGGTTTTTTGATGAAACAATACTTTTTTCTACAAATTCTGCTTGCTTGCTCACATTATCTCCGCCTTTAGCTTCCTCTGATTTTCTTTCATAGGTTATTGAACTAGTATTGTTTGGCAAAGAAACATTTCCCCTGTCAATACTACCCTGTAATTTAACTCTGGTATCCCAGAAGTTTCTCAAACTCTGGAACTGTGAAGGATCTGAAATTTGATTCTTGGACTTTTCATTCATTTTCTCTTTCAAAGACAAAATCTGGAAGCTGGGCTTCTGTTGGGAACAAGCAGCAACTTTTCCTTTAAGTGTTTCTTTCTCATCTTTATCTTTGTTTTCTGGGGAAGCTGAAGTGGCACCAATACTTGGCTGCACGTTACTGGCTTTTGGCAATTCTGTATATTCATGAACTTCACCATCAGATGGAAATATTCTTTCTGACTTTTCAACAGCATGACCTGGTCCAAACTCAAAAGAGTTTTCATGTTCATTTCCTGAAGCCTGACTTGCACAACTTAGTCTGGCACTTCTTAACATATTCTTGCTTTGACCATCTAATCCATTAGGTGGGTATACTGCAGTTGGTTTTATTTTGTCACTTTCTCTGAGACCTTTCAATGCACCACCACCTGATGCATTAGTATTGAGATTAACTTCTTTCTCTCCATTACTGGGGCTAGTTTTATCCCCTTCCCAGAATGCTCTGATCTTCCTTATTCTTCTTTTTTCTTGTATTGCCTTCTCCGATTCACATTTCTGAGCTGGTAGCTTGTGTCCCTGATGTTCCACGAGATTTGATTTTTTATTTTGTTGCTTGATTTCTTGGCCACGTTCTTTTTCTTCAACTCTTCTACAGTCAAATTCAGTTAGTGATTTGTCATTTTTTCCCTCATTCTCCTCCTCTTTCTTAGGTTTCATCCTTTCTTTTATCAGCTGTATATCTTCTGAAATAAATGACGTAGGTGAAATACTGTTCCGTTGTTTAATCATGCTAGGCCCACTGTGTTCTGTAGGAAGAACTGCTGTTTTGGTTGAGAAGTCCACTTCCTCTTTGGGTTCCCTGCCTTGGGGTCTAGCTGATATATGTTTCCTGTCTTCAGTACCAGAACTTCTTTTAAACCAATCTAAAACTTTTGATACAGATTCATCAGCCACTTTCATGAGTTCATCAGCACGTTTGTCAGGCTTGAAAGTGGTTTTAGTGTCTTGCTCCTCAACAAGATCAGGCTTACCTTGTTGAAGATTTGCAGAGTTAGTATTTGACACCTCGCGTGCTTCTGTCTTATCAGAAAGCTGATGTTCATCTACAATGCAAACAAACTTATCAGAGTTCGGAATCAGACACATGACTCTACAAATGTTCGAACTATCTTGAAAAATCTCTCAGATTTTTTTTTTTTAACTGTTAGCAGAGAAAAGAGTTCTCTATTTCTCTATCCTTGTGTTTTCAGAAAGAACCATACTGCGGGCAATAGAGTGAAAAATTCCTGCACTTAGATATCCTACTGGAAAATTAATCATATTACTTTTGAGGGTGTGAGCAGATAAGATTGGTTAACCCCATTCTAAAGGAAATGGCTACATTGAAGGGGGGGCTGGGTAGGGAGGGAACAACACAACATATTTGTGTTTAGTCCCATGAGCAAACCCCCAGGTCAAAAACTGGATTACTATCAAGGACAGTTGACAGCAGCACACCAAAAACTCTCCAGTTCCTGTGCAGACAGATCTACCAGGCCTTATGACAGACATTTTACCCAAATGCCATCACTTCACCTTCCTCATCCACAACAGAGGTGCCTATCCAGGCTCTGATCTGATTGTTAATTCTTAAGAATACCAATAGAATATCATCTAAAAAATATTGACTACAATAGAGCAATAAAATACAAAAAAATATTTAGAATTTAATTCTGCAATATGTAGAACATTCCTACTATTTCTGTTTCCTAGTTGTTAATTCTTAGATAACAGATGATTTAAACATTAATGAATATGAGCTATATGCTATTGCATTCTGTTCTTCACTCCTATTAGTCTCTTACCAGTAAAGTTTTTGTGTGACTTAGATACATGGCTCAAGAACTTGTTGGCTTTATTTTCACATGTCTCATCAACACACTGTTCATTATTGCTATTTGGCAGGATATTGCTGGAGGTCTTCTGTGGAGTTTCAACTTTCTTAGGAGTAACTGTCTTTGATTCCAAGGCTTCATTAACCAGGAAGACTGACCTATTAGTGTCACAAGGACTGGATACTGATGTATCATCTTGTAAGCCATCTATTGTTTTTATTTGTAAAGCTGATGAAAAGGTTCTCAAAGGCTTTGCAGCAGAAATTTGCTTATTCCCAAATGAATCTGATCTAACAGCATCATTTCCACTACTCTTTATTTCATCAGATTCTAACAAATCAAACTCTCCTTTTTCTCTACCATGGTGTAGCTGTGGGCTTTGCAGAGGTTCTCCTTTACCTGTGCTAGATGAGAACCTCACTTGTTTTTGTTTTTCCAGTGAAATTTGTGTGGAGTCTTCCACTTCTTCCGTAAGAGATTTCTTCTCAGCTTCTCCTTCAAAAATAGTTGCAGTAGGAATAATATTCTTTTTCTGAACATCTAACATCTGAGTAACACGAACTTCTGACTCAGTGGAACTTGAACTTGAACTACGCTTCAGAATGCCCCTGGGCAGTGTACCAGTGCCATTAATCCTCTCAGTCTGTTTGGGTGGTTTTGGAACAAAGTCTTCTTTTTGTGACACAGGATCTGTTGCTTTGTGAATAAATTTTCTAGCTTTTGGGACAGGACGCTTAACTAGTCCTTTCTGTGATTCATCAATAGGTTCTACAGAAGGCTTTTTATGTTTCCCTGTTTCATCATTTTGTAAGTTTGGTTTAGGTTGGCTCGGTGATTCATCAGTAGGTTCTACAGAAGGTTTTTTATGTTTCTCTGTTTCATCATTTTGTAAGTTTGGTTTAGGTTGGCTCTCTTCTGAGAGTGACAAAATTTCTGTAAGACACATATAGAGGAGAAATCATGAGTTTACATTACATTCATCTGCATAAAGAGAGAGGTATGATTCAGTGCAGATCTAGAATGCAGTGATTATATTGGTTTATTAAAAACACCTGCAGTAAAACATAGGAGTAAACTCAACGTAAGTGTTGATTTCATTTGTACATAACAGGAATTTTTAACAGATGAAAATCCTGCAGTAATTTCTTATTCTAGAAATATTAACTATTTGATGATTCCAAAGATAGAGAGCACACCAAATTTTTGATCAGCATTATTCCTGCAAGGGACAAACTTTGCAGAGAAGGGTGACTTCTGAATACGCATACACCTCTTCAGATTCAGAATATAAACAGTGACCTACAGAAATGGAAACAGGCTATTTCCACATTCATATGGAACAAGGTAAGATGCAGAACTGATCTCCCAGTAAGGAGACAAAATTGGTTTTTATTCCTAATGTGCAAGTCTTGCTTTTTCCTGTTGGCAAGCTTCATAACAGAGACAGGAGAGTAATTTCTACATATGAGCTTCTAAATTACAACTTAAAATGCCTGTATTGTGACATATCATCACTCATCTACTTGCTTGCAGAGAATATTGCAGGAAAGGGAGTATTTGAAAATAAACAGCACTGAGAAAACAAAGGAAAAAATAAAGATCAAAGAGAGTTAAGGCTTATTCTGTTCAGCCAATGGCAGCAATGACTGGAAGGTCATAAAGGCAGCTATGCCAAATTCAAGGAAATTTCTCTGTTCTCTTAACAGCAATTCAGGACAAACAGCCCTCTCAGATGGAGTGCCTAATACTGACTAGAACTGTGAGTAAAAGAAAGGAAACAAAACCCATTTACTCATGTAAACAGCCATTTCCTGAGTACATTAATGTTTTACATGGGGTTTAAAATTAGCTAGTTGATAACTCCAATAGTTAAGACAAAACAGGTTTTTACATCTTACAAGAAGAAGGAATGAAAGTAAAAATAATTTCGATATGAACCACTGAGAAATTCACAGTCATATGCTAAATATGTATATTTACCCTTCTTTGATAGCTGAGGTAGAGTGGCTGGTCTGTTTTCTGATTCCCTGCTCCTCAAGTTATCACCTGATGCAGTGGAATTAAATGGATTTCTCCTTTGCTAAAAGAGGAATGAATATTATAACTGCAGTCAAATTGTTCTATCAGTACAGTCTTGACAAAATAAAAGTGCAGTGATTTCCTCTGCCTCACTACCCTGTCAGCAAAGAATCTTGAAAGCATGCCTCCTAAATTGGATACATGACAAAAAAACCTACACAACATGAACCAGGGAATTACCAGAAGTGCTAGTGATAGCCTCATCCTGTTCTTTTTGAAGTCACCAATAGAAGAGATAAGTCATCACTTAAAGACACTTGAAGATCCCAAGTTGTTGCAAGTTAAATAATTTTATCTTTACTTCTGTCACTCTAGAGATATTGGAACACAGCAACACAATTTTTTTAAGTGGCTGAAACAATGTCAAGTACAGACAGCCACTGATTATAGCCATAACTGCACTTTAGCACTGAACTTTTAGTTCATTATCTCCCTCCAAAACAAAAAATACTCATTTTTTCCAACTTACTAACTTACTTTCTCAAATCTTTTATTATCTTTACCACTGAAGCAAAGAAACACACAAAATATAAAAGAGAACTTCTGCTATATTCAATGCCAATCTTACCTTTGCTGGTGAGACTGCTGCCTTCATAGGTCTTTCCTCTGGTTTGCCTAACATTGCGGTTATTGGTTTAGGACTGCAAAGAAAAAGCACACAACTTCAGCAAACAGGGCATTACTCTAAGGCTTTTTTCAAAAAGCAAGACAGAGATTCATTTACACATACTTGAATATAACCTCTCGGCACCTAATGTTTCCTATTTAGCCTGTTCTCATCAGATTTAGAAGCAAACCTTGTCCTTTCCATAGCAAGGAGATATTCTTGCTGCTTTGTTCCCTTGCAAAAGTTTATTTGCTTGTTAAAGAATTCAATACAATTTCTACTTGGCATGACAGAAACTGTCTTTTTGATATCATTTAGATTTTCGAGCAGGCTTTATGTAAATATAGCTACTCTCCAAATAATACCAGTGTTGCTGTCTCCATCCTTGTCCTACATTTCTACTTCTAGGACTGAAATCCAAGTGGAGAAAAATGCCAAAATCTGACAAAAATAGAGTTTTGCAAAGTGTCCAAGTCAAAAAAAAAAAAAAAAAAAAATCAGAGCAACCCCATCACTACTATAGCAAAGACATGACATGCCACAGATGACAACACATCCCCTCAGACGTACAGTTTATAAACTATTCTTTGAATTAAGAGCTATAAAATCTGTGGTTTGATAGTGTAAGTGAAGTAAGTTATTATTTGTGATCTTGACTAAGTATAGCCTAAATAAGGGGAAATTAAAACAGCTAGAAGAGACAGCTCCTACATTACACCAAGAAATACTTCATCTATTTGTGGAATGATGCTGGGGGGGGGTGTGTTTCCCAAACAATCAGATTTTTCTAATTTTAGTTTATGAAAACATCTCAGATACAAAACAGCATTTATTTTTTTTTTTTAAGATGGAAGTTAAACGTAGATTTAAATATGGTCTTCATATAACAACCACATTCAGTATCTTAACTTTATATAAAAAATGCTGGCATTAAGTCAACTTACATGCTTATGATTTTGGGGATGGGGAAAACAGTACAAGGCAGGAAAAATTAATATTCTCCAGGTAAGAAATATGACCTCAGGCTAGGAAGGAAAGCAACTCCCACAGTTTTTTCCAATACAGATGTACAAGGAGATTCCAGTACTGAATATTTCTTTGGTCAACGATGTTTGGCATGGGTGAAAAGACTTTCAGATATTAACTGGTAAACAGCAGAGCCACAAGACAATGCTTTTGAGGGCAGATGTGGTATCTCAGGATAGAGAAAACAGCTCCCAGCTCTCATCAAGTCCCAGGTTCAAACAGGAGCTGCCTCTTCAGGTGGACAAAGATCTCCCCAGTTAGTTAACTGGCAACAGTCTGCCCCGCTGAGGAGAGAACAACTTTCCCATCTTCTCCAAGGTGCAGTTAACCTTGAAGTTTAGAAGAAAAGTCTGGCAGCCACCCTTGAAAGGCTACCGGCCTCTGGACTGCTAAGCATGTCCGAGAAGTGACATCACTCCCATTTTACAAATGGAAAAGCATCTTTACAGAGAAAGCTAAGATGAGCAGCCTGAACATAAGGCTAGGAAAAAAAAAAACAGTTGTAATCTGAGCTATAAACTTCTATACCTCTTCCTTGCTCTTTTGGTTCAACACTACCTTTAAGAAATATACCACCTTGCATAGTGATACAAACTTAATGTATGAGCCGATCTTGAAAGGGAAACTATCTCAGGGGTGAAAAAATAAACTGTTCTTATATTTCAACACTAACCACAGCAGCCTCTTATATGCACACACCAGCTGTAACAGATTATCATTGTTCTTTTTATTCTTCTCTGATCCTAAATAAGAAAAAAGAATTCTAGTACGCAAAGAGATCAATATTGCAATTTTTAATTTATTTTTAAAAATATTATTCCACATTACAGTTTTTAACCTTAGTTCTAATACTTATTTTTAAAAGTCTGAAAACACATATATTTAAATAAACTTTGTTCTGTTGAACTGGAGTTCATGCTCTTGCTTTTATAAGCACTCGAGTTTGTGGTTTTGTTTTCATGAGCACCTGTGTGCCCCCGCATTTTGTGTCTTATCTACAACATCTACTACCCAACAGGCCAAACATGTTTGGTTTTTTTTTTTGTTTGTTTGTTGTTGTTTTTTTTAAGGTCTAGGACAAGAATACTTCAACCTTTCCCTCATTTTAAACAAGGAAAATACCTGTTATGTACCCTAGGCTGCAAGAAATAGATAAGACAATCTTCAGTCTGCAGTTTTTACAGGTGAGGAGGTAACTTTCTTAGGTCTCATTGAACACACAACACACACACAGAATCCCACCATATTTTAATGCAATGCTACTTCAGACTTACCATAGAATAATTAAAGAGTTGTTAATTCGGCATTACATACTGAAAACTCTGCTCTAAAGAAAACATAAGGTAGAGAAAAAACCCACACCCAGGATCCTATAACTAAGTTTCACAACAAAGGGTCTAAAAATATGAGTTTACCCTAAACCCATACAGATGGAAAAAATGAACCAACAGTTCACAGATATGCTTCATTCACAAGGCTAATCTAAGAGAGTGTACGAAGCCAAGGTGGCAAATACACCCAGATTAAAAAATTCCTGCACTGCAATTCAGCAAAACAAAGTGCTGAGAACCACAACGAAGGCACAAGCTCCACACAGACTGGGTAGGAACCAGGACACAACAAGGCCAATGCAGGAACAAAGCTGGAGAAGGGTTATAGATTTGCAGGCGTTCTGTCTACTCAGAAACAGCCTGCCATTCAAACAAATAAACTTTCCTGGGCTCATCCTGAAGGGTAGAGAATCTGGTGCAAGTAAAGCTAGTGAGATTTAACAGTACTCCATAAGAATGTCCTTATCTAGGTATCCCAGCACCCCTACTATTCCAGAAAAGTTGCATGGATGTTAAGAATTAAGGCTTTTGTGGACATTTTCACCTTACAGAAGTATGGGACTCACACTTGTCAACTGTTTGATGTAGTCTAAGAATTTTTTTCTAGCCGAGGGAAGAAAACAACCTACCTTTGCCTTTTTTTTGAGACTGAGCATATAGACAGATGGTATCACAGAACAGAGGTAATATTGACAGTCTGAGTCACACTATGGAAGCTGGTTCTGTGGAAGGTTACACCTTCAAAGACTCTTCACACACCTGGTCTGTAAAAGCTCTGGTATGCAAGAAAAGTACCACAGTGGTACAACGCCCAAGAAAAAAATAGTTTATAACTTCACTATTGAATTTAGATATCTGGGGTGTGGGGATGAAGATCACTATGCTAATTTTAAGAATATAGTTCTGGGCTGATTTCTTTTTCACCTAATATAGCAGTACCTTGACTCAACAGCAGTTGAACTGGCCCCAGGGCTGGATTTGACCCTCAGCAGTTTACAAACAGATCTACCAGAACTGAACTTTCTTCACATTCAGTAAGAATTGTTTTAAGAATAGGATCCAGAACAAAAAAGTCCAGGTAATTCATTATCACATATCTTCTGGTCCCAATCCTCAGGTTAGCAGTTGTTCAGTTTATTCAAAAGCCTGCAAGCCAGTGATGGCCTGAAGCCCACTCTTCAAGGAAGAAGGCAGGAAAAAAGAAAAAAACCCAAACCTAAACCCCACAACCTTTAACGTAGCACTTTAAAGTGTTTTAAAAGTCCAAGTGATTGAATCACATGTAGCTTTTGGACACTAGAAGCCGTGAACTCACTTTACGCAATGCCAAGCTCCAGAATGATAACTTTCATCCTCTCAGTTCTAGCCATGTTGAGACTATGGCATTTCAAGAGGAAGAGTCAATTAATTCCTTGTGGCTCTGCTATCCTAACAGCCAAACTAAATGTTTTTAGCATCTAGGCTTTCCTTTCCCACCCCAGCTGGTGTTATTGCTTTCCCAGCATCGTGTTCTCAATTCCTGATCAGCTCCTGCCATTAGAGACAGGACTACAGCCATGTCAGACCAGTTTCTTTCAAAGTCCAGTATCAAGAGAACAGAAATAGAAGTATTTTAAAAACATATGGTGCCTCCTGCAATTTCCCACACGCAATGTTGTATAGACTAATCTCAGTCATCGTGAAATAAGCCCATACTGAAATCATAAGCAATGAACTGCACATAGTCCTACCACATTCCCTTGCTTCAGCTTTTGACATTTTAGAAGCAAATAATCTGATACATCTAATCAAGTATTTATGCAAATAAAGTGTCCTGCCCAGACATTATAGATCACTTCATAAGGTCCACTTCCAACTGTCTCATAAATCCTTGACTGTGTGCGCTTGCTTTAGAGGGAAGATCTTGAGCTACCTGTGAGAGTATGAGCACACATGGACAAGGCATACAGGCTGATTAATTTCTGGCACAGCCTGGAGCAAAGGGCAGGAGAGGGTCCTGGGCAATAATTATCAAGCTTACATGCCTGTGACCTGAAATAAGTCATCAAATCGCCTCAAGTTAAAGACCACTATCAAGTTGCTCATATTCCAAGCAATTGTCTATATGTTCTAAAACTTCTTTATGTTATATATTTTTGAAGAGGCTGCCCTGGCGGTTTATGAAATGTATTACTCTTTATCAGTCACACACAATTAAGGGAGTTGTAATGGTAAGAATAACATTATAAGCCTGTCCTCCCTTTAAAGTATCATCAGCTTTTCCTGATGTGCAAGATGACATGCAAAATATTCTAAAAGACGTATTAAACAGCAGCATGTCTTGTGCTGTCCATAAAGAAATAACTCCATAACAATCTCCTGAAGGTAAAAGCCACCTGTAACAAAACTACATCCAATAACAACTAACACTGTCAGCATTATCAGCCAACTTGGAGGGCGGGGAGTTAAGCTGCTTCTTGTGATAAGCAACCTTTATCATCCTTACTGTACAACTTGATTTTTTTGGGAAGTCTGTAATAAAGCAGTTTATTCGACCTTTTTCAGCACAATTTCAGACATGGGTAAGACAAATACCCCTTTGAGTTCACAGATAATGATATGCAAAGGATAAGAAAGATCAGTAATGCAAGCCAGAGTTGTTAAGACTTACACCAACCTTTGGTGCCATTCATCGTGAACGTGCATGCCCAGTTTGCAGACCACGAAAGTGAAAGATTCAACTGCTACTAGATACTGTACAAATGCATAGTAGAAGACAAGCCTTGCTGCAAAGAAAAAACAGATGATGTACAGAGAAGGACTTGGAAGACAGACAAGAAAGTGAAAGATTACAGAGCTGATCAATGGCACAAACAGGAGTAAAACAGTCATCCTAAGAGGTAATTCTGGCTCTTACCTCACTCTGTTCACTGAAAACACAAACAATAGCTATCTGTGTTACACCCTGGTTCTTGTTTCCTCAATGGTGTTGAGGAATCTGGCCAGTTAAAGACATTTCATTTCCACCTGCTGTCACCCTAGCTAAGAGGGCACTTTCCTTTTCAAACACAGGCTTTTTGAAAGCTTTTCACACAGCCAATAAATTACTATATGTAGGTATTTTAAAGAGAAGACACGTCTCTCTCTCTCTTGGAAATCAACTCAGGATATTTCAAAGCAAAATGGAGCTCTTTGGGATGTTACAGACTTGAGATAGAGTGATTTAATACAAAATCCTCTGTGGTTCAGAAACTACTTATCATCCAGCTTTCCTGAAACAACTATAACCATTCAGGCATATCTAAGCTGACTGTCTTGCCTTACTCTCAGTGGAACCCTCTCCCATCCAGAAAGACATTAATTTTTCTTGATAGAATCTGACTTATTTTCTGCAAGTATCCAAAGATTCTGGTTCTTTCCACCTGAACTATGTTTGTTCTCCTTAAAAAGTCTCAGAGGTCTCAAACTGTGCACCCAAAAATCTGGAAAATTCTAAAGAGCAATTTCTCAGTCTCTTTATTTGTTGTATGATCCAAACTTAAAATTCAGGCTGAATAGATAGTCTGGTCTCATTAAGTGACTGAATGAAGAGATGCAGAGGTTATTGTCCCCCTATTACTAACTGCAGAGGTCTGATCATGGCCAGCCATTCTAACCAGAGAATCCTGGTCTCACTTCTGGGAGCCAAACTAAATTGCAACATGACGATGTGTATAGGACCATTCTATACACCACTGACAACTTTTTCCTTGAAGAGGTAAACCAAAGATTGTTCTGCATTCAAATGAAGAACAATTAACAATGCATGACTATGATTTGTCAAACTTTCAGAAGCATGGATTCCTTGGGCAATTCTGAGGAAACGTTTGGTGACATTTGAAATAAGAGGCAAGTGCAATATTTTGGATGGAACTTACAGCTCACAGGTTTCACCAGTCCATATATATATGTACTAGGTGCAATTAAACAGACAGCTTACCTCAAACTAGATTTCAGTTGTTGTTCTTCTTCCTGATGCTCCACAATGCCATGTAGTTCTGGTGGCACAAAGACTTCTTTATTAACATTGCTCACCCAGCTGTTCTTTGCTTTGTTTGATTTGTTCTGACTCACTTCAGCTAAAACATGAAACAAGAATATTGTTGTCTCCCATATGTTCATACGGGATTTCTTAAGAAGGGAATACAAGTATTTGCATTTAGTCCTACAGCTATTTCAAAAGGCCACAATACTTGAATGGTGTATAGAAGCAGATCTGGTGCCTTCTAAAGAATATTTTTTTAATGCTACTAGAAATGTCATATACTGCTCTGAATACTTCACTCTACTAATCCAGGTACAACTGCTTTAAACATTACAGTGATCCTAAATGGAGAAGTTTCCTACAACAACCCTGGTAAAGGCTGATCCTGTAGCTCTTGTAGCTAGAGAAACATCAAAAATTCAACCTTGGTGTTCTGAGGAAACAAAAACAATTAAACCACAGGAAACCAAAAATATGTTGAAATTCTGTTAATCAAGTCAATTATTCCCTTCCTATAACAGTAAACTGGAAGTTGGTCATAACTCTCATTTAAGCAGGTGGCTATTTTTTTATGGATAGAATTACCGTAAGAAGTTAAGAAGGTAAGTATAAAAAACCCAACCAAACAAAAAGCCCCACCTTATTCAGCAAATGGAAATACATTTGGTTTTCTTTCTGGGATGGGACGGAATCCTATTCTGATAACCCCTTTCAGAGTCAAAACATTAGTTTACATTATTTCCTCTACTGTTTTTTACACTTCTCCAACAGTTTAGAAATTAAGAACTTCTTAGTGTGCAAAAATAAGCAAAATTTTTATTCTCATTTTTGCAATGCATAACTGCAAGCAAAAATATCTTGACATCTAATGAGTGATTGAAACCAAACAATTGCACACAGTTCTGAATGTATCAGTATGCCCCTTTGTTCAAGTAACAAGATTGGGAATAAATTAAACTTCCTTTAAGATAATATGGCTTTAAGTACTTTCCTTTAAGCTATAAGTTACTGTAAAATTCAGCTAGAATTTTACAGCTAATTTTCATAACTTTCAAGTCCAAAACCAGCCAAAGCCACAAACATTCCGCACTAACCACCTGTGATTTTTTCCGTTTCAGGCCTTTTCTGGTTAACTTAAAACCCCAAAACCATCACACAGTAACCTCAAACTGACCAAACTGCCATTACCCAAACTCATCTCTGGGAATATAGGAATTGAGAAGGTATAACATTGCAGGATTAGACAGAGTAAAACATGGCTAAATTGTAGTTACAAAACCTACAGAAAATAGCAAGCTGCGGTCCGTCCACAGTGTTGACAGAAGTCACACAGCAAAACCCCTTAATAGAACTTAAAAAAATAAAGACTGCAAATTTCAGTACAATATGATGACAATTATAAGAGCCTTGCCCTTCTAATTCAAAAGGATTTGGCAGAACTAGAGGAGATTAAGAGGGGATGGGGGTCAATTTTTCTAAGAAAAAAATAAATTTCTGTACAAAGAATGACAAAATAGACCAGGACTGTTCAGATTAGAAAGTCAGATGATGAGATATTTATAACAGAAGTCTATAAAATCCTGTATATTATATTATGTATGTTTTTGTGAATATAGATTGACTGTTCACATTCTCTCCCAGAGATAATGTTAATGGTGATCAATTCAAAAGCAGAAAAGGGAATGGTCACTTCTTATGTGAAAAACCTTCATTTTAAAATAGCTCATGACAGGACATGGTGAATGTTAAAGAGGCACAGCTTTAAAAAACTTCTTGAACAAATTAATTGGGAAAAAAATAATCCAGTAACACTGCCTCTATTTCAAAAAAAGTCTGAGGTACAATTTGCTGCTCTTATGTTCTACTCTTTTAGTTTGTTTCTCTCCAGACAAAACACTGTATTTACTTCTGATGTTAAACACAATGCATTATTTTCCCACGTTATGATTTTTTTAAATAAGAGTTTCAGAATATAATATTTATTATCAAGCGTGCACCAAGCTTGTCGACGTTACTCAAGTTACAGACAATATACTGCTACCTATCTGTGCTATTAAATTAATGTCTGCAACTATTACCTGGCACATGAACACAGTTGGCTTTAGAAAACATTTCTGATAGATCATTTGAGGGCACCCACCATGATGTGGGGAATGGTGGGTGCGTTGAAAGGGAACATGGACACGGGATGCCAGTTCTAGCTGCCAGAGCTGCTGGCACATAGATTTCAGTAGTTATAACCACTAGCTCTAGCTCATGGTGTTTACTATTTCAAATCAACTTGAAGTACCTTTGGTCTCCTTAAAAATAAAAAAAAAAAAATAAACTAAACCTCAGAGGCCTCAAACTGAGTACTGAAAAGCTTAGAAATACATACTAAAGAGCAACTTCCTGATTCTTTGCATGTTCCAGGGTAGCTCACAGGGCCTCAAACATGGAAATGAGGACACAGTCCAGGAGTGCAGAGGGCTTTTAGTCCCACACATAAACACAAGCTAGTCCCTCCTGTTAGTAGTCATCACACAGAATTCCGTCTTCAATAGAAAGCATTGGGAGAGAAGGCAGCTTACACTGTAAACTACATGGGAAATCTCTCTTTTGCATCATTTCTGCTTGCAGAGATACCAATATTATTCTTGTATTTCACAGACAGCAATGTTTGAGGTTAGCTAAGTAAGAGCCAGCCTTTCCAATATAAAATATAAACATAATGCTTACCAAGAGTGGCAGGCTTCCGTCGCATGGAAGCTCTAATAATATCTGCTCCATGTATCTTATCTCTGTGCCTCTTTGACTTTGCTTCATAAAACCACTGCCCACTCATATTCTTGAGTTGAATATCATCTTTGACTTTTTCTGGCAAATGCCTGGGGAGGGAGAAAAAAAAAAAAAGAATAAATGAGATATACACACAATCTACTTACCTGTGTGAACGTGCAAAAACTCAGAATTTTTTTGTTTGTGGGGGCTTTGCTATGATAAACTCTCAAGCAGAGACAACCCTGGAAAAGTCTCCAGTAACTGCAGATCTTGACTTCTTGCCTCCAAAGGCCAGTTTTCCAAGATTAAAACCAAGAGAAGCTGGCAGGGCAGCATCAGAAATCTGTGCCAAAATTAATCCACAGTTGCTTCGGGGCTCAGAAGATGCCTTCTCAGGCTGTTCATATCACACTACTTTACACATACATTCCAAAAGTGCACTGGAAAGTTGGTGCCATTTTTTCCATAGTGTACACAAAAATCCTTATATGAATACAATGAGTTACAAAGGAAGACAGCATCACGTGGAAGAAACAACAAAATAAGTTTGTGCAGTTTATTGATCTGCATGGGTCCATCATATGAACTGCAGATATTTTAAATACTGTGAAACAAATTTTTAATAATTTGATTTCAGGCTTCAGGGTCACCCTGCTTTTACAAAGCACGCTTTAACAAAATGAAGAGTTGCTGTGTGCAATTTGAGAGGTTTGTTCTCATTAGGTATGTAACACATTAGGCATATGCTTATACATGGCATGAAGACTAACCTGCAGACCAGGAAAGTTACTACACAGATTTAGAGAGTACTTAATAAAAAATAAAGTTAAGTCATGCTTCATCTGCCTTCTCCATATATGTCCTTTCCTTCAGCAGACAAGCTCATAATAGAGCGCAAGGAAGAAATCAAAACAAATCAAGTTACTCAGAGACTTTAAGGCTAAACACAGTCCACATTGCTGTGAGATGGTGCTATCTTCCACAGGCCTGATGGCCAACCATAGAATGGTTTGAGTTGGAAGGGACCTTTAAAGGTCATCTAGTCCAACCCAAGGAGATTCATGCCAGTTTTATATTGCTCATATGTTTAGGAGAAGACACTTCTAGTGCAATCAAGCAGCTATGATGACAGTGCTTTTATTATAGGTTGCAGATTTGACTGTTGAGTACAGACAACCATTCACAACAGAGAAAGGATATTGAGCCAGCCCCAAGCCTCACACTAACATAGGCCATTCTCACCTCTCTCATCCACCACATCACTCAACCTCTCCTTCATCAAGAAATGAAAAGGCTTATTCAAATGCATCAGCTGTATGAGAATTTGAATACCTAAACGTCTTTTTGAAAGTACTGTCAACAGTCAGTCCCTCCTAGGTGCGTAAACAACTTCTCTGCCTTGAATCAGCTGCACACAGTTGAGGCTGCCAGGATTGAGGTCACCATTGGCATTTTTAATGCCAAGATTCAACAGTCCACAGCATTACTGGGCCATTTAAATTTGGCCATCCCTCTTGCTTATAACTCTGTGCTTCTCTAAGAGCCAAAATACCCACTTCTCATATGCTGCAGGTCTTCCAAGTTGAAGCAGGAACACAGCAGTAGCTTCCCTCTGTCCTCAAGCAAATATTTTACACAGGTATGAGCCAACTCCTCACTGCTCAGCCAGTTTATGAACACAGCCAGCAGGAATAGTGGAAATATGTCACGCAAGAACATTTTACATAGGTGATTACTTCTCCCTTTCACCTTCTTTCCCCCATGTGTCATTTGTCTTCTCAGGACAGATGCTCCTTAGGGCTAGGGACTGGCTTTTCAGTTATTTGTACAGCCTGCAGGGCAGCAGAGCTCTGACCCCAGCTAGTTCTTCAGGGCAGCATGACAACACATGGTAAGAGAGGTTCTCTAGCGGGAAGGTACTGAGTCACAGGACAAGTATTCAATGTCCTCACCCTGTTTGATTCAACCCTTTTACCCACGACACTTCTCACTTCTTTCCCCTTTGTGTTCAACCACTGAAACTAGGGTGTGGTAGGAGACCTTTACCAGTTAGCTCGGATCAATAAATCACTGTAGAAGTGGACAGGACCCCAGGCCTCTCAGCTGTGTCAGCTTACTTACCTGCTTGTTGGATTCTCAGATCTGCAACTGATAACTTAATATAAGCAGAACAGAGATAGAGGCACAGATTTGTCATGGCTCTAGACTCTCATTAAATGCAACTCAGGGCCAATTCAGCTGTCATTTTGGCTAGAAAGGAGTGTCAGGCACCTTGCTCCCACCCCTGGCTTGCTGTCTATGCAAGTTAAGGTACTCTAACTCCACCAGCTCAACAGGCCTTCTAGACTTTGGGAGATAATTATCACAGAATTACAGAAACACAGAATGGTAGGGGTTGGAAGGGACCTCAGGAGATCATCTAGTCCAACCCCCCTGCTAAAACAGGTTCACCTAGAGCATGTTGCACAGGACATCATCCAGGCGGGTTTTGAATATCGTCAAAGAAGGAGACCCTGCAACCCCCTTGGGCAGCCTGGGCCAGGGCTCTGTCACCCTCAAAGTCAAGAAGTTTTTCCTCATATTCAACTGAAACCACTTCTGCTTCAGTTTGTGCCCGTTGCCCCTTGTCCTGGCACTGGGCACCACTGAGAAGAGTCTGGCTCTGTCCTCGTGACATCCACCCTTAAGATATTTGTACGTCTTGATGAGATCCCCTCTCAGTCTTCTCTTCTTCAGGCTAAACAAGCCCAGGTCTCTCAGCCTTTCCTCATAGTAGAGATGCTCCAGTCCCCTCATCATCTTTGTAGGCCTCCTCTGGACTCTCTCTAGTAGATCCTCAATTATGCTGCTAACAAAGGTAGAAGCGTGCTCTCAATTTACCCAGCAATTCCTTTACAAATGACCTGTCTGGCTGATCAGGCTTGTATGGTAAGAAGTGACAGAAGCTCACAGCAGCTGACTTACAAACTATTTCTTTCGCCTTCTCTTCTCACCTTGATAGTACTTGACCTTTGGGAGCTTGGCTTACTCGTCTCTTCAAGAGAAGTATTTAGCCTCTTAGTCTTTTGAGAAATTAAGAACAACATAAATATTAGAGCTATTCCCAGGCATTCCCCAGCTACAAAAACAAAGAAGCAGATTTCCATTATCAGCAAGTCAATTAGGTCTAGGTCTTAGCAGGGAAAAAAAGCTTTTAAGAAGCCTGCGTTCACCAACACATCCTAGACTTGCTGCAAAAACAGCTGCTGAGATTACAAATGGGAATTTTTACAATGCTACTTGAATTCTCAAGCTCTGCTACGAGCAGGCTGTAGCAGTAATATCAAACTGCTTGCACTGTGTGGGCCTGTTTCATTGCTAGGCATTAGATTTAGATTGAAGTTTACCTTGAAAGGAATTGTGGAGAAATCAGACTGCAGCCATGGTTTTCCACTGCTACATATACTTCTCAGCACACCACTACAGGATTAGAAGCCAACAGTTGATTCTGTGCCAGCTCCCCAGTCAACAGAAAGGCTAACCAAGTTGTCATTACATGATTTTCCTCTCGGTGACCGAAGAACTAGTAGGCATCCAGATTAAGATTCAGATTGCAGGCTCAGTTGCCAAGTTTGCAATTAGGAGAAAATACAATAACGGCTTTACAGATGATGTAAGCATGTATTCTGGAGTCCCTCAGTGGTCTGTTAAAGTGCCAGTTAGCCTATGCTGCAGTTTCCAGAGTGAAACAGCTAAATTTCACATAAAGCCAGTGCTTGTTTCTTCTACAGAAACATTAAACTCAACAAAATGTAGGTACGTAGTTAAAAGGAATTCACTCTAAAATCTGCTTTTAAAATAAGCCCAAATTCTCCCATTACTTAATACGATTTTTCCTCTGTCCCTAGGTGGAACACTTTTGATGGCAAAATGACAGATTTTTCATCCCACTAGGGCATTAAGTACATGCAGAATTACACTGAACGGGCATACAAAGCAACTGCCAGGCACTCTGGAGGCAAACAGAAAATCTACATGTGTAGTAATTGGGTTGTTTCTCCCCACCTCCAGAACACCTGATCATGGGCTAAATCACATGGTACCACTGTAAGGCAGGAAATCTGCTCTGATATAATCAGTGCCTGTCAACCGTCCTATCAGCAAATCCAGAATGGTTTATCTAATGCTTTGCAGGCTGGTGTAATAGCTCATTGCATTTTGGGGCGACAACTTCTGTTTCTTTTCTTGAAACAACAGTATCTAGCAATACACACCTATATCTAAAACTGCTCAGCTACACCTCTTCAGTGTCTCTTAATTCCTTCCCCTGTACTCCCTTTATTCATAGTCCATCTTACAAACCACCACAGAATTTGCAAGATGTGACAATTGACAACTTAATTACTCCTCTATTGATAGTTTAAACTGAGCTTTTCGGACAGAAGAGTCTGTGGTGCCAGCACATTCTGTCACTTCTTACGATAAACTAGAAAGCTTTTAAATCAGGGTCTTTGTTTCGCTTAAGGAGACAGATTCATTAGCGTCTCACCCCCCGCCCCCCCCCATTCTGAACATATGAAAAAAACCACCCTAGTGACTGATAGAAAAATAAAGGCTTTTTAAAGCCTGAGACCAGCACCTTATCTACAAAATCACTTCCAAAACCTCTCTTCTGCAAACGAAATACCAAATGAGTAGAGAAGGTGGAAGGAGAGAGACTTCTAAGAATTTATCCTCACTTCTATTTGCTGCAAGCATAACAACAACCCCCAAACCAATAAAAAGACAACAAAGGATTTAGGTTCTGGGCCACCTTTTGAACACAGACAAGATAAACTTTTTGTAGCATCACTCATGCAAGAACAGAAGTAAAAGGATATTAGACCAGGCACTGTAAGTGTCAGACTTGCTGATTAGGTTTTTTTTTTTTCCTTCTTTGAGGGTAGTAAAAAGCTATAAAAGGTTTACAAGGCAAAAGGAGTAACTGTTTAAACATTCCACTTTGCATGAGCATGCCTCTTTAGTCTGCGCATATATAAATAAGGTGTATAAAAAAGTCTGTTCTGGCATTTGTTAGAGAACTACACCCAAAACATTTTTAATGGGCAATTCCAAACTAGGAATATGGATTATTCCTTTTGGATGGTAGCTGCACTTTCAAAAAAAAAAATCAGTTTCTGTTAAGCAATATCATTTTAAAGTGATTGAGGGCTATACTAGGAAGAATAAAACAAACCAATGGGATTATGTAACTTTTCCCCATCCTTATCATCATAATACATCATCAGCAACACCTCTAATTCTTGTGTCTGGGGTCTCTTTCGATAGCGAGGTTTTGGGTATATAGAAGTAGGTGGAGACATGAGAAAAAGGTAGTGTAGTTCTTTTAGTATTGTTTGTAGTCATGCATGTTCTTCCATTTTATGCCTATTCAGAGGTCTGGGTGTGTTAGGTCTGCTAACAATACCCTGATGAATTAATCTCAGCTACCATCTTGGGTTTGGATCCTTGGAGAATTAACTAGGCTATAGTCAGCACAAGTCTTCATGACTAACAAGACAAACTGACATTTATTCTGAAGTCAGAAGGGAAGACAGACACATCCAGGCCTGGTGCATGAGAACGAATGAGCTACATCATGCTCATAGGCATGAGACAAGTCAAGTGACTTTGGAGAGGAATATGTGAAAGCAAGCAGCTCTGTTGCCTACTGAAATATGGTCTCCACCAGAATCTGGAGCCAAAACTATCATCCCAACTTGTTTCATTTCTCCAACATCTCTCTTCTACTGTTTAGTTTGTCTGCTTGTTTTAAAGGATTTACACAGAGGTTCCCCAATGGCCTCCCCTCCCTCTTCATACACAATCCAAGTAAACCCGACATGATAAACATACAAACAACAAATCCTTCACAACAAAGGAACAGAGGAACAGCTATCCTGTGACAATACACCTTTGGTATTAGGGTCAGCCTGGACAGCAGCTCAAGACAACTTGAATCTGGGGAGGAGAGGTTGCTAGAAAGTCTGCACGTTTGGTCACAGGTTCTGCTCAAACACAGAGTTCCCAGTACTTTATAGGCTTTAAAAATAGGCCTATAAAACATAAAAACAGCCCTGATCAAATTACAACCTACAGGACACATAGAAGCAACTGTAAGTGAGCAGAAGAGCCAGCATAATAGCTTTCTTCACACTATCAGCAAGGGCATCTCCAAGGAATTGACACTGTGCTAAAGAATAGGTTGTATTTTAGGATTTCAGGTGAGCTACAAATCAAGACTAGTCTATTCTGAAGACAAAGGCTTCAGTTTGGCACTCAATAATGCAACCCAGTCCCGGGCACAAACATGTGATAGATCTAACCAAGACAGTTTTTGTACTGTAAGGAAAACCAGACTTATTGCGGGAGTACTCAATTTAGAGGTTTAAAAGCCTTATTAGTACCCACTTTTTCCCTTAAGCACATTCTGCTACCATACAAAATAAGCTCCATCCACCCTGCTTCACTAGCAGTTCCAAACAAGCATCGTCCAGTCAAATAATCCATCTGCTACTAGTAGACAAGGTAGCAATCCATACTAGGAAGAAAAGGTATCAGCCCAGTTCCCAGTATGGTCCAATGCCGCGTCTGTTACCAAGACCAGTAAGTAGGTCTCTTCCTTAACCCCAGTTATCTCACCAGATTAAGATGATAACAGTCCTGCTTTTCTTCCTAGCTCTTCACAAGGTGGGCTGAGACCAACATAGTTCACTGTTACTTTGGTCTGATGAACCCGGCAGACATCACAGAGGATGCAGAAAAGCTTTCTGGGGGATATATTCCCCCTTATTTTTTTGTCCATCCAGTGACAAATGGAAATTTAGGCAAAAAGAAAGGAGTTCATTCAGAATAGGGTAGGTTTGTTTTGTGTGGTTTTGGTTTTTGTTTTATTTTTAAATATATCTCTGGAGAACAACCCCCAACCTCCCCACCACACCCACAGTTTTACATCAGTTAGCTTTGTTTAAAAAGCATAAATAATGGCATGCACATACAGCTAGGGAATAAAATTGCTCAGTCTCTGTATATTGGAAAGTCACATTTGGTGCTAAGTGATGTCCATAAGGCTGAATTAATCCAGAAGACATGAGCCTGTCCTGGACACCTGTACCTTATAGCCGAAAAAGGAATGTTCCTATCTGGGTGTATTTAGGTACTTACATACATCAGCAACTGTGAGTGCCGCTTGATACTTTGATTATTGAAATATGTCTCAGAAATCCTGCCCCATTACCATATTAAACCAAGCATTAAAAAAAAAAAATGTACATTTTTAAACTGCTAAAGCTAAAAAAGGAAAAAAAATATAGACCAAGTTTCATTTATTTGAAAAAAGATTGTTGCTGAATTGATGTGCTGGATCCTCTCTGATTTTGGCAATGGGAAATGCCTCTGAGCTGCTTTCATCTCACACAACCACCGCATAAAGCCAAGCAAAGGAAGGAAGGCATGGGCAGCAGGCAAGCACAGTCTTATCCTCAAGCTCCTTGGGGGGAGTACTCAGGTTGTTCACAGTGCAATTGGAGCTCTTTCTCCTTCAGCAGATCTGCCCAGCTGGAAAGAAATCAGTCAGCTGAGGGCACAAGGAAAGAGCTTACAGGACGTCCCTGGTTCGGCTGAAGGCAATCTCTAAGCACACGCTTTCATGTATATACTTTGACCATCAACACATTATACTTATTAACAAGTTAGCCCGTTAAAAGTTAATCAGAAGACCCTGGTATGACCATTAGACACAGAAATATGACTTCAGAACTAGTTATAAAAATAGCATGAGCTTCAATTAATAACAATTAATTTCTATTTCTTCTATAATGTGTCTGAGCAGTGTGAGAGAGCAGATTTGCTGTTTGACAAGAGACACCAAGATCTCTCAGTTTGAACTTTCAGCAGAAGAGTTCAAGCCACCTAATTCTTAGTCTCTTACAATAAGTCAACCCATGGAGATTTTTTTTTTCACTAAGGGTAAAGTTAATTTCAGATTAAAAAGCTTTGCTCACATTGTAAGCAAGCTCCTTGTTGACACAAATGTATAACCTAAAAATACAAGAATTATATATGTCGTAAAGTGAGCTTAGGTTTTTTAAAGGTGTTTTTAAAATCAACTCCATAAGAAGTGTAGGCTTTATTTTCTTATTAGTCACTCTTGCTTATAACTAGACTAATTTGAGTCCACTGAGGCTTAAGGATAATATCAGTACTCTGAGAAGAGCCTTAGAATCATGTTGCTAGAGGGGATGCTCTGACAGGGTCTTAACGTATCCTTAGCTCTACATTTAGAGAAAGTTATTGTTGTATTTGTGGCATCCCGGATCCAGAGCCCAAGCATGCTTTCAAAAAAATTCAGTGTGGATCAGAAGGGGTGATGGCCAGCCCAAGAGACCTCAGACACACAAAGTGCCATCCTGTTCACTGGTCAGGACAGAATGCGGAGCACCCACAAACACACTGTGCTCTTGCCTTGCCTGCAAGCCACACCTCTTTCATGTGTTTTTTTCCATTCATTTACAGGTGCCCAAACTTGCATAATGAAGTAGTGCAAATGACATATATTAAGGAGTTTATAAGAAAAAGAGGTGGACAACTGGTGAAGTGAACATTTTTCCAGAGATTTAGCTTTAGAAAGAGTTCCTAGGTATTGTACGACAATGACAAACTTTCAAATTATAATTTCATAATTTTGAAGTTATAATTGGTGCTTAGTTACCTAACTATGCAGATACTATCAAGCCACCAGTGGATACTGAGAACACATTCTGAAAAATCTCTAGAATGTTTGGAAGAAATACCCTGGAAGCACATTAGGAAAAATGGCTAAATCTTTTAAGAAATGAGAAGGTTAGTTTTGACAGCATCACTAAACTCTTCTATCTTCAATCAGCCCTTTAAACTTGAACTGGCACCCATGTTCAAAACCACCTCCACCAAAAACCTTGCCTCTGTTAAGCGCACTCAAAACTGTTACATCTAACAGAAAAGGATTTTATGAAGATTTTAAGAATGCATTCTGGTGGCAGTCACTGAATGTCATTTTCACACTATAGTGGTAAGTCTGGTTCCCACAATGCCAATATTCAGCTCACCCCAGTATCTTAAATATATTGCATCGTAAGAAACTAAAAACAACACAGAAAAGCCTTCCTTCTGACAGTCTACAAGATAAGGAAAACTGCCCTGAAAAGTGACTGAAGAGGATATCTGTTAAAGCTGACAAGAATAAAAAAACCAAACAACATTTACACTAGGGTTTCAACAGTCCCACTGAACATCATGAAAAAAGTTAAGTGGATGGGGCACGCAGCAGAATCTGACCCCTTGAAGCTTTCTCTCTCTTTTTTTTTGCAATGCCACACCAATGTATGTATTAAAGGGGTTTGGCACATGGCGGTCACCACCCACCACACAAACAACTCCACATCAGAATTTCCCTATCGCTAGCCTCCTTCAGTTTACACAAGGAGCAAACAATCCCTGGCACAGCCCACAACAGCATTGCCAGGAGGTTCTGCTGGGAAGGGCCGATAGCCACCACAGGGAACCCTGTCGCAAAGGCAACCACAACAGCTTTCTCCCTCAGACAGGCTGGTGCCGGGGTCCACCCACTCCACCACAGAAGAGGCACCTAACCACAATCCAGAACTTCAGAAATATTTCTGTTCCATGCTACTGTCTGCAGAAGGGGCCTGAAACTGTGTTAATTCTGAACTACACAGCTGTAAGAAGAGTTAGGGGCTATGCTGATGCTACTGCTGGGAAATTCAGTAATGTGCTTAGCCCACCCATTTGTTCAATACCTGAAACCCAGCTGGAGCAGGATATGTCAAAGATTCCTGGACAGGAATGAGGACAACAACAACAAAACCAAATAAGCCGGCAACATGATGAAAACCAGCTCCTAGTCTTGACAAGCTGTCACTCAGCTCCTCCATTTTAGGCTGGTTTTCCCCTCCTCAGCAACACTGCCATTCAGGGGCTGGCAGAAGCTCCTGGGGCAATGAAGCAAAGAGAGGCATCTTTTTGCCCTAGGAATAAAGAAGGGTGCAATGTATTTTTATTTCCTTGCATCACACCCTCTTGTCATCTACTATTTCTTCATCGCCCTTTTGCCCATGAGAAGAACATATCAATATCCCCTTTCCTTTGGGACAGACCTCAGCAGAAGTCAAAGAGGAAGCAGGCATGCTGTTTCCAAAATGATGCTGTTCTTAAAACTCTTAGCCCGATGAAGACCAACACAAGAGGAGCTGCAGGACAGGGCAAACACCTATTACAGCACTCAACAAACCAAGAATTACAGCAGGCTACCTGCATTGGCCAGTCGAATCGGCACAGTTTTACTACAGATAGGCAATATTAGGAGCTGTTAGCAGAGAAGGGACTTCATCAGGTGATTTGTAAAATTCCACTAGGCAGTTGCTCAAAGAGGATTTTGTCATGTTACCAGTTTGTCCACGTTCCAGGAACATAGCACAGATTATTAGCACATCCTTCAAACCTCAGAATTTCTTCTAGAGGGAAAAAGATCACATTAAAAGACTTCCATTATAAACAGATACAAACAACACTTTGTCAGGGTGTGATGTTTGCATGATGACATTTGATCCCAGCTCTTGGAATCTTCCAAGTGTGCAAGGCTGTAGAATTCAAACTAAAAATATTGCATCTCTTTGGCTGGAAATGTAATTCAGGTAGTGTTTTAATACATAATAAGCAAGTTCCATGTGCCACATGTATGCAGAAAAATCAGTTTCAGATGTAAGCTTCCAGCTTCTCAGAAGTTATAATATTCAGAAACCAGAAAAGACATTTTATCATAGAAACAAACATGCTGATTACAGGCTGCTACAACCTGCAGTCCCTTGCATTTTCCACCACACCCTCTTGAACTTGAATTACAAATGGCAAAAGCAAAGTTATACAGACAAAAATACTTGTTGACAGCCCTTTCAGACCACTACTGACAGTGGCTTTTTTGATTTTCTGTTCCAGGAAGGGTTCCTTTCCCCAGATACTGTTTTCAAACTCACACCTACAATTACTTTCCCTGAGCGCTTTCAGACCTGGCACTCATGTACCGTTCCAAGACTAAAGCCAGTGTTTTTCTACCTGCAGTAAAGAAAAGAAAATGCCCATTCTGTTACGGCAAAGTCAGTTTTCTGCTTTTTGAAGCAGGAAACAAAACTATGTGGTGAAAACATTTCCTCCGCAGGTTGCATTAAGGTAGTGGGAAAAAAAAAAAAGAATTGGGAACATTGCATGTAATGATTTTCCCTTCAGTCTTCAGTGAAGCAAATGCCTTGAGAGGAGAAGCCTTTTTAACCAGAAGCTATGGGTTTGCCCTTTATTGCTCTTACACTCAACAGCACGCTGACCAAACAACCTCAAGGCTGCACAAGCATGCTCAGCAAAATGAACACTGCTCTTGGGGCAAATGGCAGGCTACTGTTTCATTGGCAAGTTAGAGTATGCCTATACAGAGGGCATTTGTCAAAAAAAAAATATTCCTCAGCAGAAGAAAAGCATCACAAATGCATGACAGTTGGAATAATTTAAAAACATTTAAATAGGAAAAACATGTCTTCGTGAGGAACATCACAAGGAGAAAGAATCCTAGAGAAGATTACTGAATCAATGAGAAAAAATCCTGCCTCAGCAGAGACCTGTAAACATCTGTTTGTGTTACAGCACTTTCACCTTTCAGCATCTGAGATTCCTTTTTTTCATTATTCAGCCACTTGCCATTTTGTTTACCCTGCAATGGATACTTTCCTTCACCCTGAAAAAAAAAAAATGCCTGACTACTAAAATCCTCATTTGAGCAGATATCTATCTGTATTAGCTGAAATCACTGTTTGACTGCTATTTGTACCTGTGTGGATGGCCTTCTCAAAGTCAAGTCATCTGGGCAATGCTGCTTTCCATGCATACATCTCTATACGTGGCAGTTACCCTAACAGCAGCTCTAGAAAAACCTCCCAGCACACAAAACAATCCAGAATAGCAACACATTGATCTGTCTGTGAAACCACAAAGAAAACAGGGAGCAATTTTCTGCTTTAGCCATGGATTGCAAGGACTTCTCTTGGCAATGGGGCATAGCGTTGGTACCTCCTCTGGACTGTAGCTCCAGTGCTCCACGTATTTGAGGTAAAACTTCATCACTCAGACATATTGTTGACTGCATCCACAATGACTTTTTTGTTTGTTTGAGCCGCCAGTGCTCCTTTTGAATCAAATCTCCCCACTTACTACGCATTAGTTCAGCTTGCAGATGTTTTCATACTTTCAAGCCAGATGCCTATCAAGCCAGAAGTATACCAGGTGTGCTTGGCCCCTAGGGAATCGTAGGGGTCCAAATCAACAGTTAGTCTTTTGGCCAGTAATGAATCATTTGTGTAGTAGAGACATTTCATCCAGAAACTATGCTAAATCTAGCCCAGAGTAAAAATCTCCAAACCACATATACTGTGGAATATGGGGCCCTCAGCAACAATTGTTTTTATCTACTCCTATGCTCTGAGTAACTCAGTACATGAACTGTGTAGGTCTTGCCAGGACAACTCAGGGTGCTAGATCCCTTACCTGACTCTCTCTTCTTCAGCTCTTTTAAGCTCTGCATCCCGTTGCAGCACCTTCATTATTGCCTCTTGTTCCTCCTCTGTTAGGAAGCTTAGGTCAATCATCTTGTTATGTGTGTAGGGGCTGGTAAAGTATCCAGGAAATCTTAAATCCTGCTGAGGAAGACAGTCTTATAGTCCGCTTTAAAGGTATAGGAGAAGTCTTTTTCAGCAGGCACTGAGAAACCTGGACAAGATTACAGTCAGTGGTTTAAAGAGTCCCAAATGTTGCTTTCTTGCAGTAGAGCATGTGCCTGCTTCCCTACATGAGAGACTTTCGGGAAAGCATTGCATTCCTGCTTGCCATCGTAATGATGTCTTTTCAGCTTGTCCTCTCAGCTCTGCTTCCTGGAGTAACTTTCCTGGAGTAAGTTCATTGACCCAGCACATCCAGTGTTTAAGAACAAACAAAATATCCCCTAAAAAAGAGACAAGGAAGGACAAGCTGTAATATCAGGGAAGTAGATTATGCATGCATTTTTAATTAAAAGAAACAAGTTTTTCAGTGTGATTAAACTACTTTGTGAAGTACAAATGGTCACTTCAAGTCAAACCTGTTTTACAGACCTCTTGAATAAAGTGGCCATGAAAACGTATTCCTTTTCAGTAGGACAACTCACACTCTAAAGCACAGAATCAAGTGTCATTCAAATTATACATTTTAAAATAAGTGCATTTTAAGTTGTACTTTAAGTCAGCAGAAAAATTTGGAGGAGAGGGGAGGGAAAAAAAAAAATCAAGAACACTTATCACATTCATTTAAAGTAAAAAAAAAATAGTGTAGTCACAAGTATTGACATTATATTCAAGAGCACGCAAGAAATCTGTGCCTATGGCTATCATGCACAGCTAAGCAAGAGCCAGATATCTCAGAAGAAAAATCCAATGCTGCTTACAGCCCTGATTCACAGCAAAGCAGTGAACAGAGTAAGGCAGCTCAACATGCATCTGCAGTGTTCACCTTCTGCCAGTGTAGACTTGGATCACACGCAGGAACAATCTTCTCAAGGCCTAGAAATTGGGTTTTGTTTATTTAAAGAAAGATTGCCTGAACTCCAGGAACAGAAGACTTAAAGGAGAAAAAAAAAAACCAACCACTGGAACTAAAACTCATGAGCTTGCCATGCTGGTTTACTTATCATTAGCACATTTCTAGGACACCATTTTTGGCAAGTCACCAACCAAACAGAACAAAAGAACGTCCCATTAGGACAAGCCACTGAACTTTTGGACCCTAATTCACTCCGACCAAACTGTGTGCCTTGCCCTCCACACCTGTCTTCCCACTCCAAGTCTTCAAAGACTCCTTTCCTCTTTCAGGAGATCAGAAAGGCAGCAGTCATCACAAGCCCTGGAGGAAAAGCCCCAAGGAAGCAGTCAGAACCCTGCCAAACGTAACATGTTGCAGCATGTGAGATGGGAGGAGGCTGGGAGTGTGTTAGAGGAATTTGTATGCTCCAGTTCAAGACGTAGGGAGCGTGTTCTCAGATTGATGCAATGCCTCTTTCTGCAGGATTTTGTCTTCTATTCCTAAGAAAAATGTGTATCACTCATAAAAGCATCTAAATAAAAGCAACAGTTTAAGAGATTATTTCCTCAGAATCCCCTCAAATGGGAATTCTGTAACAGACTTTTGACCAAAATACTCTTTCCCCCAAAATACGCAACACTCCTCACTGAAAGGTCAGGCACCAGGTTTGGAAAGTCAAGTTTCTTACAGTAAACCTTTTAAACTATAGGAGCTGCTGTTAGCTGCTGGATGGAGTCAGAACTGCTGTCGTTCTAACTAGCTACCTTGAGGTCAAGAGGAAAGGAACCATCTGAGTCATTTCCCGTTCCTTTGTACCAGCCCTTGCTTTGGGAAGGAAAGTCAGGGTATCTATGGTTGCTATAAGCTGCAATACAGCTTAATTTAAAGATATAAATGAAACTTTTACTCAAAACAATTTACCACTAATAGTGTATAATTATGTTAGGAATACGATCCATGTAGGCCCAATCACTGTCCTACAGAACATGTGGAATAAATGTGAAATAATTTCCACATAACCATCTTCAGTATGTGGAATTAGAAGTCATGGGGTAACATGAACCTCACTGTTTTATCCAAACCAAACTGCATTTACAAGCAGTAATTTAAAATGCTGGTTTGTCTCTGGTTTATAGGCCATGGCTGCAGAGGACTATTCACTTACAAGGCAATCCCAACTGTCAAAAACAAAAAACCTCTTCTTGCAAAAAAACCTCAGAGGAATAAAAGGGGGGAGGGCACAGGGAGTCAGCTGTATCTAGAGTTGAGATATCTCTTAGTGCCTCAGGGTTACAGCACCATGAATGTATTGAAGCCAGAGAAAAAGAAATAAATAGCTTGAATTTAAGGTAAGCCTCAGAAGCATCACAACCCTTTGGGTATGTGTGTGTCAGCTTCGGCCCTTGCAGTCTGACCTTGCCATCTGGCAGAGAGAATGCTGACATCGTATTGAGGATGGTAACATCATATTGATCTAATGAGACCTAAAAAAAAAAAATAAATCATGCAACAAGTCATTGCGCTTGCTGCCCTGGCCACAGGGTTCAACCAGGAGATTAAACCAAGATATTGCACTGGCACTTCAAAGGGAAATTTCATCTCTAAAGATAATAGCGTTTCTTACAGATGTGGAAGGCAGCTGCAGCCAGGTTAATGCTTATCCCCCCTGCTTAAAAAAAAAAAAAATAGCCCAACCACCTTCTGCATATAGTTATGTCTGGCTGCCATATTTATCTTCTCTCTGATTCTCATTGTGATTTTGCTCCATATGAGGTTGATAAAATAGTATCTTAAATAACCTGCCATCTGTAACTTTATTTATATTTAGAAAATGACAGTTTTATAATTAGACAGAAGTAAAAAGTGCTTACTATAAGACTACTGACAAATGTAACAATCCTAAGTTTGTTGAGGATCTACAACAGTACTCCTTCAGCTTATGAACAGGTACGGATAACCTTTTTGACTACCGTGTAGAAACTTTTCACAACATCTGATAAACCAGTCAGCATCTGCAGTGCTAATCCAACGCCCTGGAGGCTGGCTGAATGGCATGTGCACAGCTGCCAGCAGGCACAGAAGCTTATGTTGCAACCATAAAACCTTGTGTGATGATTTTGGCTGTGATAGAGTTAATGCTCCTCACAGTAGCTGGCATGGGGCTGTGTTTTGGATTTGTGCTGCAAACAGTGTTGATAACACAGGGATGTTTTAGCTATCGCTAAACAGGGATTACACAGAGTCAAGGCCTCTTCTGCTTCTCACCGCAACCCACCATCAAGCAGCCTGAGGGCGGCACAAAAAGTTGGGAGAGGACACAGCTGGGACAGCTGACCCCAACTGAGCAAAGGGGTGTTCCATATCATATGACATCATGCTCAGTATACAAGCTGGGGGAAGAAGAAGTGGAGGGACATTTAGAGTGATGGCGTTTATCTTCCCAAGTCACCGTTACGTGTGATGGTGCCCTGCTTTCCTGGAGATGGCTGAACACCTGCCTGCCCATGGGAAGTGGTGAATGAATTCCTTGTTTTGCTTTGCTTGCACTCACAGCTTTTGCTTTCCCTATTAAACTGTCTTTATCTCAACCCATGAGTTTTCTCATTCTTACCCTTCTGCTTCTCTCCCCCATCCCACTGTGGGGGAGTGACTGAGCGGCTGTGTGGGGCTGAGTTGCTGGCTGGGGTTAAACCACGACACGTTGACAGCTCAGAACTGCAATCATCAAGGTTTTCTGAACAACAGTTTGCAAGGGCTGAGCATCCACACAGTCTGTGGGAGCTCACTGCAAGCTGCACTGCTACTAAGATTCCTGGATACCATCATTCTGCAGACCAGTTTCCGCAACTAAGGTTGCACTTCCACTTTGTTTTCAATCAGGTGCAAGATACCAATACCACCTACACTGGTAGACTCTTAACCATTTTTTTTTCCTGATAGATACCATACAATATGGTTCCACAGTTCACAAAGCTGTGTTTTGCTAAGTTAACATACTTACTATGTCTGTCTTAACTGGAGCACATTCTCCTCCCAGCTCTTCAGAGGAAGACCCTACATAAATTCTGAGCCACTTGCACTCATCCTGTATTCAGATTTACATGGCATCGTATTAGTTGGTTTTGTTGCCACCCTAGCTTATGATAAAAATCTTCCCCAGTCTTGAGTAGTGCAGCTGAGACCCTTTAAGTTCCGTTGCAAAGCTAACAGACAGCGTAATGCTTCAGTTAAGGCATGTCCGAGTACCTGAAAAACTGGCCCCTGATCTCACTGAATAAGCAATTGAAAAATTAAAAAAAAAAGTATTCCTCCAAGTCACCCATTACCACCAGCCCAAGCTCAATTATTTTAATTTCTTTTTTGACAATTTTTTCCTCCTAAAAGCCCCTATACCAGCCAAAAAGAACTGAGAGGTCTCAACAGTTTGTTCGGTGCAAGTTCAATGGGAAGTTTTTTTGCCAGGAAAGTTTTCAGACCCAAGTTTCAAATAAGACTGAAAGATCCATATCAGACTGATTAAATAATGGAAATCAATAGAAATACCACGTTGACTGATCTCTGGAGAAAGGCTGTCATGTGCTGTAGACTAACATTTGTGAGTCTTGGCATATTTGGCATTATTTTTTTCTTAAACCTTAAATTCAAGTGAAACCACACAAAAATCTTCCCTTTCATAAAAGATTTCTAATCCCTGTAATAAAAAGGAATCCGAAATTGTGTTTTATGTAACTCAGGCATGAAAGCTTCTATGTTTTGGCAATAAAAGAAAGAAGACCCAAGATGTAGTTTCCCACACACACTCTTAAGCCACTCATAACTTCCAAGCGCTTTAGGGCAGGCATTCATCCAAAAATTTTACCTTATAAAATTTCTCAAAACCTCTCAGGCAGTTATACACCTCAAATTCCTTTAGGTAAGGCTTTACATTTTTTTTAGAACATAAGTCTGCCACCCCTGCTGCTTTCTCCCAAGCACAAAAGAAGAATGTTTATTTGAATACTGTGTTCCAAACATTGTGAGATATTGCATTAAGAGGTACCACAGTCATAACTTAGATTTTAAAGTTTTTACTCAGTGTATACATATGGGATGTAACGAGGGACAGGCAAAGAAGAGGCTGGAGTAGTTTGCCGTGAATGACATGAAGTTCATCAACAGGATCAGAAAACAAAGAGCAAAACCTCAGAGTCAGCCGTTCCATCCAAATCAATACGATTTCCTTCTACATGCAGAAACCTCATAATGCCCTAAATTTACATTGCAAAATTACTTTTCGACTGCTTGGAAGCAGGAGACCTAAACTGCTAGAGCTCTGCTCCAGAGAATCCATCCTGCAGTCAACGCCTTCTAGCAGGAGGAAGAAGGTGACAGCCAATCCTACACTTTTGGCTGCTTTCGCACCCTTATTTGTGCCAACTTCTTCAGCTGAACAATTGTGCTGCAGGTCTGGCTGATCAGCAACTCTCATCTGTATACAATCTTCATCCCATAAAGCATTCAGTTACAAGAACCTATCAGCCCTTAAAAACAAGAGGGGTTGGTTTTACGCATTTGAAAGTTACACATTTTCCTAACTTTATATCTTCACTGCCACAACATATCAGCGCTAGCAACAAGGATGAGTTGAAAGTTCAGACACAAGGCGACAGGAAGCTGAGGAAGACAGATAAATGGAATTGTGTAATATAACAATTAGCATCTGTGGAGAAACTCATTCTCAGAAAAGATGTAACTAAGTTTGTCCTACACCCATGCTTCAGGAAATAATAATCCTTTATTTTGAAGCAAGGAAGCCAAGAAGAACATTTGGAACAACAAGAGCTTTGCAGAATTGGCCCCTATCACCTTGGGAGGTCACATTGTGACAGGACAAGGGGTAATGGTTTTAAACTAAAAACAGGGTAGGTTTAGACTGGGTATAAGAATAAATTCTTTACAATGAGGGTAGTAAAACACTGGAATGAGTTGCCCAGAGAGGTGGTGGAGGCCCCATCCCTGGGAACATTCAAGACCAGGTTGGATGGGGCTCTGAGCAACCTGATCTAGTTAAAGGTGTCCCTTCTCACTGCAGGGGGGTTGGACTAGGTGACCTCTAAAGGTCCCTTCCAACCCAAACCATTCTATGATTAGGCAGTAATAGCACCTCTGATTATGAGGCCTACAAGCTACAGCTTTGCAACAAAAACAAACAAATCAACACACTCTCCTGAACAAATTTGATCCTCCCCTGACATTTAAGGAGTACAGTCACAGTTAATTCAGCAGCATCCGAGGCTTAGAGAATATAATTTTTCTGTAAATACATGACACAAATCCCATGAAGGGAGAACAGCTGATTAAACTAAATGCTAGCGTTGACAAAAGCACAAATGGCTTAAGACGGTCATGAACATATTTGTGCACAAGATCAGAGGATTACGGATTTCACTTTAAGTAGTGAAGAAAGAAAAGCTATTAACTGTCAAGAGGGACTTAAGTCATCATCCAAAAGAGTTTTAGACATGGTTGCCTGCAATGGCAAGGACCTGAACTTAAAACAAACACAAGAAGGCCTGTTGTCATTTTAATTCTTGAAGGGACAGAAGGGAAAAGATCGTTCAGTAAGATAGGCATATCTGTAGCCAATCCAGCTCCTCTTTCAAGACGTGTTATCAGAGTATTTTCAAAATGATAACAGCTAAATGTACACAGCATATCATATATCCAACAGTCCCCAGAGATTAACTTAAGAGAACAGTATTTGCCAACATGTACGTTTAGTCAGTGGGAGGTAGAGAAGTTCTTATCGAGCTGGCTATGAAGTGGAAGGTGTTGGTGGAACAGGGATCTTTGCAGAAGTGGGGGATATCTATAACAAGGCAACACTGAAGCTGCTCTTACAAACACAGCAATGCCTTTATTTTGTTCCAGTACATGTCCTCTTGTGCAGTATTCATGACAATACAGTTAAGGGAAAGAATTGACTTATCTGCAATTATAGGACCAGACAACTACTCGAAACAGCCTCAATGGGGAAAAAAATTAAAAATATCTACACAACAGGCCTTGCTCACACCTCACCCTTCCTCAGCAGTACCAAAATGATCCCTGTTGGTTTTGACCTGCAAAATAGTTGCAATCTTAAAATATCCTCACTGACAGCCTTATATAATGATCTTCAGCCAGATGGAAGAGGAAGAAATGCAGCTAGAGCAATGCAAGCACTGAGAAAAAGTCCACTTGTCTCCAATAACATCTGCTTTGCTGGTCCACACGGGTCTGCCTGTGATTTCATTTTACTCTTGTTTGGTAAGAAGACCTTCATCACTTTGAAGACTATACAGGCAATTGTTCTGTTTTATACAAAAAACTTACTCTGAACAAGAGAGCAAAATGTTAATAACAGAAGTAAGAAGATAAAAGTTAACTACTGAAAACTGGAAGAGAAAAGAATAATTTGCTTTGGTTGTGGCCTAATCCCTCTAATCACATATGGCAGCTTGCCATTTCTTTTATAGGGCTTGGATATTGGCAGCAGTGCCTAAGAATGTCAATCTTTGTACTTATTCTGGTATACAATCGTTAGGCCAGTGGTTTCAAGAAGACTTGAAATAAGAGGCCTCTGGAATAAGATGTTCATAAATTGAAGAGAAGCTTCAGAGAAACACGCCTAAATTTTTCTTTTCGCTGGGACCACTGCTTGTCAGAGTAACTATAGATGCCATGCCATTTATTTTACATTGCCATCAATATAAAACGATTTTTAAAAACCTGAATTTTCAAGCAGCTTCAAAATTACAGAGATTCCAGCATGTTAACATCAATAACATCCGCATATCTCATTATAAATTTCAAGGTTCTTCAAGTCTAGTTGTATTTCCTTGCACATCATACCATTAGCACTTTGTTGTGGTTTCACCCCAGTAGGCACATTGTTTGAATTAGTAATAGTTCATTTGCAGGAACTTCATTCTTCTAGTTGCTAATTCTTTTCCTCAAGAGTTACAACACAAAGGGGTAAGGGACCTGAAATACAGTAGTGAAGTTGGCTCAGTCCTCTAGATCTCCAAAGGCAGAGCACTGTCTATTGTGTAACAATTATCTCCCTTTACAGAGGGACTAGACTCTCCCCAAAAGCTAAAGTGTGGGGAGCTCACAAGACTCAAACTCCCATTGTCACTTTCTCATTCTTCATGTGTCAGCATTGGCATTAGACCCACACAGGGTCCAGCTTAAGAGTGTTTTTGTCTGGTTTGAAAAC
The DNA here is from genome assembly GCA_018403395.1 of Gorsachius goisagi. Lineage (NCBI taxonomy): Eukaryota > Metazoa > Chordata > Aves > Pelecaniformes > Ardeidae > Gorsachius > Gorsachius goisagi. Next base: position 29,668 of record BOSO01009083.1, on the reverse strand, counting down.
AGATTTAAGTAAAACACTACAACATTTAACAGAGATTGGAAGAAAACCGATTACTTACTTGGTGGGAAGTTACCTCCTGACCATACATACACTTATCTGGCTAGCTCTTTCCAAATGTTTTCCCAACAGAATTACTAGACAGATTCAAATCCTAGCTGGGAAGTCCCACAAGAAACAGCTAAAAGATTGCCCTCCCTCCCGCAAAACCTGAAACTCATAATGCAAGTAATTGATTCACTCCTTAAAAAGGTTTTGTTAAGATGCCAATGGCTTCCTTTCATTTTACAGAAAAGAAGCGCTCACCCTCTTCTTCTGGAGACTTTCCGTCTTAAATGTACAGATTCAGTACAGAAGATAAACGTGACAAGAGGCCACCAGCACCTCCCTTCCCTTCTCACAGTTTTATTGCAGAGTGGAAAACACGCCTGCTCTTCCTCTCAGCCCTAGTGTCCCATAGAGAACATTTGCATATAACCAGTAGATGCCAAACCTCTTTCCTTTTTTTCCCTTGCTCCTTTCTTCCAAAAAAAAAAAAAAATATATATCTGTTCTAGTTCGAGGTTTGGCATTCCTTGTGCTAGGCCAATGAGCATTGTTTCTTGATGCAAGTCAAACAGAAACATCTGTTCTGTACTAGGAAGTCCTAAAAAAAAAAAAACAAAACAAAAGGCAAAGCAAACCAAAAATTATCAAAAGGCTAAAGTGGCAGAATTCCCCTAGGTGGACTGTGCTGTGAGAGTATACTTCTCCCTCATTCAGCTTAGGCTCTCCTTCACTTAGATGCTTGTACATATGAGAAATCCAAAAGGAACTTTCCCCAAAATATCAGAACAACAAGGAGTCTGTGCCCGGTTTCTAATTTACACATGCTACTGGAATTTCAAAAAAGCAACTAACCCTATATTCCCCTCCTGTTCACTTAAAAAAAATCCCAGATACTGTGAGCAGCTATAGCCCTCAGTATATCATAACTAGTGATTTACTTTACTTTGTTTTCTTCCTAGGCAGGTATTCACAAAGTCTTCATTGTACTTGCAGGACGTTTTCTACGTTAATTCCCTTAATATGGATGGTCAAAGAGTAGTGCTGTGGAATTGATAAAAATTCCTATTTTTAAACATACTGATCTTGGGTTTAGCAAATTTTATCCTTAAGCAGATCAAAGTTACAATGTTCCCAGTGTAGAGGTGTTGACAAGTTTATGTATTAGAGACTTCAGGGGAGCTATTCTACCTCTACTCTGCTGCCTTGCTTTCCTACTATTTAGCAAGTACTTGGGTACATTTTAGCTAGGACTCTATTCTGGAAATTGTACCACTCAAGAATGGAAGCATGCAAAACAGTGCAGCTAATTAAGAAGTATTTCCTATCAGTGGCTGCTGGGAAGTGACACACTTCCTGCATCTTGGTTAGATAATCTTTTCTATAAGAAAGCAAAGAACTGAGCTGCAGTTTGCACAGTCACTCTGTAGTTCTGACTCCTTGTTAATTCAGGTTTTCTAACAAGAGGACTTTACTGATTCGTGTTACAAACAGCAAACATGGGTTTGCATTCAAATACTCAGACTAATGCTCACCCTGTTGGGCTGACAGTAAGGCATTTTGTAGAGCAGTTTCAGTCTTGGGCACTAAGTGGAAGACTCTTAAGTATACAGCTTCTGAAGAAACTTTGAAAAAGGTTAATTTCAAAGCCTGTCCACATGACATCTCTGGTGATTTTTATCCCATTGTTATGGGAATCCATTAGTCAGTATCTGTGGCATCCCTGATTCTTCTTTCGAATCAAGGCAATGAGCTAGTTGAGCAAGGACAGGCACCATCACTGGCAGACTGATTTTCCTCCACTATGTTTGTAGAACTAGGAACCTGTGAGTTAATAAGTTGCACCCTTTTATGCATCACTTTGATCTGCTTTAAAGCACTGTCACAGCCAACTGCTCAGGTCACTGGTGATAGCACATTTCCTCTTCAGGAGGATGCACAACATGGCTTTGTGGTACAGGTTGAGCACAAAACTGCCAAATCAAGAAGGCAACATTTGTGCCTCCCCTGAGGGAGGCCACCGATCTCAGCTTCACCAGAGCAGCTTTGCCTGTAACCCAGCACAAAACTGAGATCACACAGAACATTGTAAAAAGCACTCCATCGTTCTCAGACACAATTAACTATATAAACAAGTAGCTGCGGGAAACAAAATCATCCCTTACTTTGTCTAAAGTAAGCAGCCCCCCTATTTTTCAGCTACTATCCTTGCTGTTATAACTACAGCTCTGTGTTTACTAGTGTGCACACAAGTCCTTTGGCTGTCCTTTCTTACAAGATAACTGACTAACCACTGACCTTAGACACTCACTTGTACAAGGTGTTAAGGTTAAAATTACCCACTAATAACTGATATCATCTGAAGGCCACTAAGAAAGCTTGCGTCAATTGATCCAGTCCTTGCTACAGTAACTGAGGCACAGACCTACCTGAAAACAGGGCCTTACAGAGCATCCAATTACCAGCAGAAATCAGGTGCCAGAGGAAAGAGAATTTTCTTGAGGAATCCTGCAGTCACAGAAACAATAAGCAAGCTAAGAAGGGAGGTGGGAGAAAAAAGCACTTTGGCAGTTTCCAGATAAGTTAAAAATCAAAATGGTTAAAAAAAAAGCTAGCCTACAGTCTGCAGATAGGACAGTCAGAATCAGGTCCCATCTCAGTCACCAGATGTAACTTAACCTTTGCAATGAATTTTTTATTTTAGGGTTATTGCCATTATTTTAATAAATATGTTTTAAAAGGCTTACTCTAGCTCCCTATTAAGAGGAAAATCACTCATATTCTCACACATAACGATGTTTTAATGGATAGCCCCATAATTGGAACATTCCATCTGATAGCTGGTTCATTCTGGCTAAGTTGAAACCAGCAAGCAGCAACGTCAGTCCTCCTTAATAGTGATATTAAATTGCATGAATAGCAGGAAGTCTATCAGCCATGAAAACTTCACTCAACGAGATTGTTTGCACTGGCTGGGCTGGGCTACATCACGCAAAACCCAGTCTTTTGCCTGACTGGTACCAGTTTCACTGAATACTTATGGCCAGATCCAAACAGAGCACTCAGACACCGCAAAGCAAGGTGTGCTGTGACGCAAGGAGCCTAAAAGGGCAGGGTGAGAACTAAATCTGGTTGCTACACATGAGAAGCGAGGAGCAGGGAGCAGTTTCTGCAGCAGCCTGCAGTTGCACTGGATGAGGTGTGGTGTCAAATCACACCGTGCCAATGGGATTTGCCCTACAAATGCTGCTGAATAGCACAGGGATAGGAAAGAAGAGGAAGGTTGTGACTGAAATTGTTTCTCAGATGCAGGTAGAAAAATCAGGAGTTTAGAGTTTGAGAGGCTGGGGTTTGGAGTTTAATGCCTGTCCCTGAACAGGTATTTAGTTTTGCAGGAGTGGCTCATTCTTTAAGAGCATAGCTATGCAATGTGTTAGCTCTCTCTTGCCCAATGGCCACAACACATATTCAGGAAGCAGCCAAAACCAGAGTCCCCAAAACCACTTAACCCAAGAGAATTCACTCACATCCCCTTGTTTACCAAAAATATATGACAGTCTCTGAAGACTTCACTTGGTTCACTTTTAACCATTGCTATGGCTGCACTGCCAAGGATTAAACCCCCCATCTCACCACTATTAGTTTAAAACAATGTCACAACCTTGCAAGCAGAAACAAGAACCCAGGTCTACTTTCTCTTAGTCAGGCCACCACATGACAAATCCAGCTCGCTCTCTCCCGACTTCGCTCCTCACCCAGCCAGCCCTGCATTCCTGGCTACACAGCAGTCCAGGTCTAATAGGGCAGAGGGAAGAGGAGAGTAACCCCAGGGTATTAATTTTTAATCCAGGTCTCTTAATCTCCAGACAAGTACTCTAATCACTGTGAAACAAGACAAATTTAATGACATTTCCACTATCCCAGGCTTGAAAAAAAACAACCCACAACTCAAAGAGCTACATATCCATGCAATACCCAGGTGGAATATAGGTGTGCTGCAAATTCAGCATGGTCAAAAATAAAAGACCATAACAGTTTTGTGTGGGCAGGACCGGAACAGAAGGTCAAGGGCTCACTACTTCTGGTTGTTTGTTAGATTTCTGCCTAGGACTTAGACACGTACCTCCTGCATACAGTGCCTAAAGTGCAATTACACAGGATTTTTGGATGCTTAATTTTTCATAACTGATGTCCTATTTTTAATGCTATTTTTTAATCACATAAGCCATTTAAATTCAGTAAAGAACAAAAGCATAGGGGTAGATTTTAACATCTAAAGAGCTGATGGGCTAAACCCATTTCTAACCCAGGAGTTCTTGAATACGCTGATCTACTTCTGGAGCTCTGGTCACATGGCTGAGATTGGAGTCTAACTGTAGTCCATCCAGTCCAGAAGTAAATCACTGTCAATTTATCAATCAGTCAGAATCAGATCGTTAGTAACACTGGGCAGGCAATTTCATAAGGAGTTTACCGATATTCAGTTTGATCCTTTTGTAGAACAAAAGCATCTGACAATGAGTCTAGAATAAGTTGTGCTAGTTACTCTGCAAAGAAGTATCTCCTTTGTTCTTACCTTTATTTTTATTTATAACACACACATATCTTATATATGGAAATAGACAGAGACAGAAATGCAGAATGTCCTTAGCTGGGAAAGATAAGAAAAAATTTGCTTTTAGAAGATTTACACTACAGAGGAAGAGGAATATAGCAAGATGGAGGAAAAACATTGTCAAGTTGTTCATTAATTTGGTGTATTCGCACAGGATGCTGAGTGGGATTCAGTTAAAAGATAGTCTGGCATTTTCATCCAGATAGAGTGCCCTGGTCTGGGCTGGGATAGAGTTGACTTTCTTCCTAGTAGCTGGTACAGTGCTGTGTTTTGGATAAAATAAGAAGAGGGGAGAACTATTCTTTTCCTCCTCCTCACACATACATTGTGTCTTTCCCCTTGTGCTCTCAATGCAATAAATCCTGTCAAGTTACACATAGCAAGGAAACCTTATACCATGAAGTAAGAATCTAGCACAGCCAGTTGCTGTACCCAGGTGAATTGGAATGACTCCATACCACAAGAATGAAGCATGAATAAGTCTGCTAAAATCAGCTGTCACTCACGTTATGCCCAAATAAGCTGAAGAACCGGAGACTGCCAGTACAGCACATGCAACATCTCTGGCTTGACACACTATAAAACGTAAGTGTTCTGGCACTGGAAGATCAAACTGAGAAGCCTCCTTAAATTGACTTATGAGCAACCTAAATAAGATGACTTTAAATGCAACAGGTGATGGACTTTGAGCACCAGAAGCTTTCCTACTTCTTTTAGCACTTAGGTAAGTTAGTCAGCCATCCTGGATAAAGCACACTTGCTGTGCAGAGAAACAAATTGTTTACCGTGGTGCAAAACAAGTCGCCGTTGAATGAAGGCTGACTTCCATAGGACAGAACCATCACTTTTAATTAAAAAAACCCACATTTTTTCCTACTAGGAGACTACAAATTACTTTTAAGTTTCCCTGCAAATAATATTTTAGTAGGTTTTTGTTTGAAGTCTGTTCTATTCACCACTGGGAAAACTGGTTGCTATCTGTCATGAGTGCAGGAAACACGATACATGGTAGAAAACAAGTAATTCCATTGACTTCATCCCACTGTTTAGCCTCCTGGTTAAGCTTTTTTCCTAGATGCAACAGTTAAAAATCCCACCTTCTGTGCAAGGTTTTCTCCAAGTACTAAGTTGGAGCAGTACTTCCACCTGGGAATCTAGCAAGTGTCTCCTGCAGAATAACAGGAGTTTACTCCAGAGAATATATCTGTCCATGGTCTCTACCCAGTGCTTTAGAGAAAAGACAAATTCACCTTTCTGGCATTTATTTTTGGGGGTAACAGAGTGTTTGTTTACTCTGGCCCTTGTCAGCATTGGTAAACAAGAACATGAACACCTAGTTCACTAAATTTTGAAAGCCTGACAGTGAAACTGATAATACATTATTCTAGGCTGCAAGAGATGCCGGAAGGAAATTTCTTTAACGAGAGACAGGTCCAATGACAGCTCCAGAAAATTCAAGAACGCACTTTGTAGCCAGAGGCCTGCTGCACCCATAAGGCAGATTTAGAGTAAGCAAGATACTTATTATTTCCTTGCCTTAAACCCAGACACAAGCACACTAAAATATGGTAATCGGTAACAGTGCATAAGCATTTTCTAACATTGTAGCACTACTAGTAGTATTTTATAACATAGCTATGCATAAGTATATAAAGAACACATAAGTGCAAATGGACAGACTTGCAGTATACCTTCCCAAACAGTGCACAGGAAAACACATGCAAGAAGTAAACAAAAGCAAAGGGCGTGGAGTGGCCAGGGAAGATGTCAGGTGAAACTGAAATAAACCTGCAGAACAAAGAGGAGATATTTATTTTGAGATTATTCTGGTTCCATCAGGCATAAGATGCCTAGCAAAACTAGGGTAGAGTCTCACTCCCAAAAATAATGTGAACTATGTCAAAGGCAGATAAGATCACCCCATTTTCTTCCAGGGAGGCAGCGAGGTGCATGAAACACTAACAATAAAAAAAGAAACATGGTAATTTATGAAAATCACAAAACGTTCACTTCAATTCCAGCTTCTCTTGCCAAAGAGCTCCCAAGCACTTTACCTCGGCAACCAAAACTATCAAGAATTGTAGTCATGAGCATGGGCATCAGCTCCATGGCATTCTATACACCTAGGTTTACTACCACTTACGGATGTGATTGTTAACTGTTTGGAAAATCCAGTGATAATGACTGATGGTAATTAAGAACTAACAAATGGAAATCTGTATTGTTGATATACATCAGTTTAGTGAAGTGGTTTGATTCATCAGTCTTTTAAACACTCCATCACAGAGAGCTGCAATTCTCTGATATACGTAAACACACAAATATTTTGTGGCAACCCTTTGACTGCAAGAAAATCAAGTTTCATTTCAGGGCATCCTGTCAGGCATGTTTTAAGTCCCCTCCCCTTACACTTTTGAGAAAGTTCAGAAATACTTGTCCTTCCACTTCACAGCCTGTCCCCGGGTTTAAGTGACCTTTATCCTGCGACAGCAATCATATAAACAGATCCTTCTGCTCACATCGGAAAGACACAACCGGGTGCGTTAGACTGTAGGGCCAGGTCCAGCTCTGCAAAGTGACTCCAGAGACAGCGTGGAAGATGCAATTGTTTCAGTGTTCCGAAATGAAAGTGTCTGCTATTTACATATAGGTCATTAACATCTCTCAACTGAGATCTAAGCGCCTTCTTTAAATAAAGAGAGTCCTTGTATTAAAGCAGGGCTCCACAGAAGCTAGGCGCAGGTAGGTTTTTACAGTTACCCAGCTCTCAGCACCAGGCGGGAGGTCCCTTCAGCAGCAACAGGGGTGTCTCCGCGCACGGCCCCCCCTTTGCAGCGGGGAGGCTGCAGCTCTTCACGCCGGCTCTGAGGAAAGCCGCTGAGAAGCGGTGCTTCCCTCTGGCTGATAGCAGGGGCTGGGCAGGGAAGACACCGGTGACATCTCCCCCTACCTCAGGCGAACGGGTCCCGCAAGCTGACCACAGCGAAGCCACTCCGGCACGGAGCAGCCCTCCGAGCAGCCCGGCTGCCGAAAGCGAGGAGTCCGGGACGCCTCAGCTGCCCACAGACTCACCCTCAGGCTGCGCACTACAGGCGCGGGTGGTTTGTATGCCGCCTTTTTTTTTTTTTTTTTTTTTGTCTCTGAGTAACTCCGTTAGCAAGGCACCCTCAACCCCCGAAACCCCTCGGGGTAGCCTCACCACTCCCGCCGCCTCAGGGAGCCGGGGGCACGGCGGCACCCCGCCGCCTCGGCACCGCCTCAGCCCCGCAGGACCCCGCCGCCCCCTCCGCGGCTGCCGCAGCCCAACCCTCCCCTTCCCTCCAGCCAGAGACGGCGTCAGTTACCTCGTCCCGGCCGGCAGCCGCTGCCCCGCACCGCCGCCTCCTTTCCCCTCACACGAAGGGGGAGGTGGCGCCGGGCGAGGCAGCCCCTGCCCGCCGCCGCCGCCGCCACCCAATGGCGCCGCCGCCTCCCTCAGAGCGGGGCGGCTCCCCGCGCCTGCGGCCCGCCCTCCGCCGGAGCCGCGCTCGCCTTCGTGTCACCTGTGGCACCGAGAGGTTGTTCTCAGGGACCGAGGCTCTGTCCTGGGTGCAGCAGGAGCCTTCGGGGGTGGATTTGAGAGGGCTCTTCTGAGGCAGAAGCTCGTGGAGGCGGGCTCGCCCCACAGCGGGAAGTAGCAGTTTCACATGGAAGCCCACGCAGGGAGTATCGGTGTGACTTGACTAGCTGCCTTGAGGTAAAATGATCAGTATTTCACTTTACCTGGTGATAGGCAGCCGCCTTGAGGTAAAATGATCAGTATTTCACTTTACCTGGTGATAGGCAGCCTAAGAGGTGTGAACACATGACCCTGTTTGCAGTAAAGATACAGGCAGCGATAACGGAGGTTTCAGTCATCTATTTGTCCAGGAAGCCGCTGTAAGTGCTTTTCTGTTTAATTAGTGGCACAAAATACACACGCCACCATTTCGTAGGATGTTTCAGCAGGACCTTCCCCTTGAAGCGCGTCTTGCTCAGCAGGCAAGGCACCAAGGTGACTTCTGAAGCTGGAGCCCCTCAGGGAGCAGGGTGACAGCACCACCCCCCTGTCATGTGGAGAGCTGTTGTGGTGGTATTTTCATGTTATTTACGTTCTTTTCGCAGTGCTTGCTTTATATTTTAATTCTGTTTTGGGGCAACTGGAGGATTTCAGTCTCTGGAGTGCCTGGGAGGGGGACCCGCTGTGCCCTGTGGGCAGCCCACGAGTTGCTTGCTCCGGTCTGGTCACACTTGCAGGAGCCCAGTTCTAAATGTCTTCCCCACTGTGTTCCCAGCCTGAATCCATTCACTCCCCAAATCCTAGACCATCAGCACTGACTTCCTGCTAACCATAAATACTTATTTTTCACCTCCTACTCAAACTTGTATATGGGGAAACAATGTAATGCTTTTTAGAGAAAATTGAGTATACATGGCATTGGTATAAAGGTTTGGTAAATCACGTGTCTTCTCAATCTCATGTTTTTTATATGTGGCTCTTCCTTCCCAGTGACAAAATTAGGGACTAGAGCATGCTTTATGCACTATCCAGTAATATTCCAGCTTAATAAGCCTTTAACGAGGCTTCCATTCAGTGCACAAGGATCAAAGTGAATTTGAGACTTTATGAAAGCTTAAAACTCAGTTTCTCCCCTCAATAACTTTCATTCAAGCATCTATTATTCATATATCCTGTTTATTCATCCTAATTAGCACACTAAGCTGTATCTATTCAAACCCTGTTCAGAACAGATCAAGAAACATGGTTTGGTACATTAATTAGAAGCGGGGGCCCTTTTGGCACTCTTGGTACATGGAACATATTTTTCTGTTGTGTTAAACATCTCTTTTTTTCCCCCTCTCACAGCAGTCCCAAAGAAGAAGGCAGACACGGGTAAAACTGTCCCTTTTTTGACCAGACATGCTGTCTCATCTGGCAGCTGTGGGTACGCCTGGCCCCTGCCGGGTGGAGCCGGAACTGATGGGCCTGGTGTGACCATGGCCCAAACCGATTCTCCCTTTAATCAAGGATTTAGGAGCCAAGCTTAGGGAAAAGCAGCTCCTTGCTGCTAGGAAGCTCCAGGTGGCAGAAGCCTCCAGCATCGTGACAAGTGGCAGCTGCGAAACTGTGCATGGGGTGTGTGCTGTGTCTGTTAAAATCTGTGTGTGTTCTCTCCTACTCACATTTAGTTTAGTGATTTGTTCCTGGAACGGATTCAGATGAAATCTGTGGCATTATGTATACCAAGGGCTGCCCCAGTTCAGACCAGTTGCTAGTTCATAGCTTGAGCATTTACAGTACTGAAAATACCTGAATGACGTGCAAGGTGAGGACCCTCAGGCTGATTCCTCAGTAGCTTCAGATGACAAGAGTCTGCAGCCAGTATACAGCCTGTCCCCACAGTGGCTCCACACTGCTGTAGTAGATCTGAAGAATCTGGGGGGTTTTGTGTAAGCATGGAGCAACTGTTTTTCGTGAATTGAGCCTGAGCAATCTCAAGGTGGTACCAAGAGGACCAAAGCTAGTGACAGAAGGAAGGGCCCTACCAACTCCTCTTAGTCTTCCCTACACTTAGAGAGTTGTTAAGCTCTCAGAACAATAAAAAGATATAAGCATGGTTTTGATTGCAGTACAACACAAAGTGTTATGACGCCTTTAAGAAAAAAACCTGCAGGTATCCTTGTGTAGTGATACTCCTGTCAGATTCAGAAAGCGGATCACCTTTCTTCCTTCACCCCCTCATTCAACACGTCTTCTTCTCTTGCCATTCTCCAAAGCAGAAAGGAATTCATCCCACCTTCTCCCATTAAAGGAAAAACAAATGAGTGCTTCGGTGTGGTTACAGAACGGCAGGTATTAGATGAAGATACGGTAGCTTCCAGTGAAGCAAGTCCACCTGATACCACTTTCCTTCCTCCAGCTTCATCCAGTCTGCTCTGAACACGCAGCCGCTCCCTGAGAATCACAGCTAACTCAGATGCCACCAGTTTCATTGCTGTAGTGGTATTTCCCTGACTGGTGGCTTTGCTTGCATCACCCCTTGCTTTGCACCTTTCTGTTGGATCCTGGGCCCTGAAGTCTTTTTTTTTTTTTCCCTTTAAAACTTTCTGCACTGTTAGGTTATGTGATGAAGGGCTCTTCTCCACCCATGCAAAGGAAGGCAGAGGATCAATGGTGGGTGGAGGAGGAACCTGAGAAATACCCCGCCTGGCTGCTCCCAAGCTGGTGGCAGGAGCTGTCAGCCCACCGAAGACCCATCTCCACACACACGAAGGAACATGGAGACACAAGGGCAGGTGGGGGAGCCCCAATAACCCCTTCAGAGACACGGTCCTTCCCAGAGCTCTCCCAGGAGAGCCTCAGCACCCTACAGATGGGAGGGGTCACTGCCTGGGGGCGGGGACACACTGTGGAGTGCAAGGGAAGAGGATTTTCAGATTGCACAAGACCTGCTATGGGATGTTCAGGGCATGAGCCCAAGATGGCAAAAAAGGAGGGATAAAGGTGGAGAGGAACACGCATGGAAAAGCAGAGGCATAAGGGGATAAAAGAGGACAGTCACACGTAAACAGGCGTGGTCAGTGCACTTCCCTGTCCATGCCCTGTGCATGCTGAGCATCATCTGTCCTGTCTTCTCTTAAACTCCATTTCTACCTTTTTTTTTGGTGGGGGGAGTGAGTGGTGCTGTGTTCTGCGTGCATGTGTGGGTATGGGAGTTCTGCTTCTGACCTCTTTGCTGCGTCACGTCACATGGAGGGGCAAATCCTCTGCTGTCTTACCAACAGAAGGCATTTCTTTACATCTTCAAAACATAAGCCCTCAAAAATAGTTTTGAAATAATTTTAAAATTCTTTTAAAATGTAACAAGAAAACATGTACTGAATGTGTAAACTGTGAAAGGAAACAGCATGGGTAGTTTAGCTGTATGTAGTGCTCTCTGTGGTGAGGAAGAGATTGGCTTGATAGTAATGATCATGAAAGAGATGGCTTTAAAGGGAAAATGCTCACAAATAGGGCCTGATCGTTTTCATGCTCTTTTGTTCCAAGAAAAAACAAAGGTAATTCCTGCTGCCACTGACCAGGGCATCTCTAAATTTGAGCTATTACACAACAGTGCTAGAGATTGCACTCAAATGCCCAGTTGAGAGAAAGACGAGAAGCCCTAATTTGCTGTTTGGTGATTTCTAGGAGGCAAGGAGTCTATGAATAGTTGCAGTTTTCCTCACAGACGAATTTGCCTTGCAGTTGATGAGAAATGCTGTCTCACATTTAATTAGATAGTGCTTTATCATTAAACTCTTTATACTAGGTGCTTTCAAGTCCTTTCCATATGTAGCTTTAGCCTGTGACAGTTGTCCTGTGTGAGCCAGCAGTGTGCCCAGGTGGCCAAGAAGGCCAATGGCATCCTGGCTTGTATCAGGAATAGTGTGGCCAGCAGGAATAGAGAAGTGATCGTGCCCCTGTACTCAGTGCTGGTGAGACCGCACCTTGAATACTGTGTTCAGTTTTGGGCCCCTCACTACAAGAAAGATGTTGCATTGCTGGAACGTGTCCAGAGGAGAGCAACAAAGCTGGGGAGGGGTCTAGAGCACAAGTCTTACAAGGAGCGGCTGAGGGAACTGGGGTTGTTCAGCCTGGAGGAGGCTGAGGGGAGACCTTATCACCCTCTACAACTACCTGAAAGGAGGCTGTAGTGAGGCGGGGGTCGGCCTCTTCTCCCTGGTAATGGACAATAGGACGAGGGGGAATGGTTTGAAGTTGTGCCAGGGCA
>BOSO01009083.1:0-17171 GCA_018403395.1 Gorsachius goisagi | reverse complement strand
AAGGTCTTTTCCAACCAAAGTGATTCTATGATTCTTTTTCTGACCACATATCTGTAAAAAGGTGAATTTGCCATTTTAAACCCAATCAGAACATGGAGCCAAAACAAGTTCCATGTGATGGTGATATATAAAAAATGTCAAGTCGCACCATGGCTTTACCCTCTCATCAGATTTCCGAAGTTAAACAGGAAAAACATCTCTCCCCAGTCAAGAAGGCAATGTAAAAGAGGAGAGGCAATTTTAACCTATGTGTCCTCAGAAGACTCATATTCTGCTCTGTCAGCTGGGGCATCTGGCCATTTACTTGCCCTTGAAACTCCTCTTTGTGAAGAAGGAGGCCCATCATAGCCATCATGGCCCTGATGATGACCTGGCTGAGCTGCAGACAGGGAAGGGATAAGTTTGCTCCAACTGAACCTCACTGAACACAGCATCCCCCAGACCAAAGCTCCCTCTTCCCTAAAAGGAATATTTCCCTTTTTCCTGTGGAGGAAAAGGGCTTGCTCCTCCCAAAGCACTTCTGACATGCCGACGTTACACAGAAAGGCCGGTGAACTCCAGCATGGCAGCTTCTCCTGAAGGGCCAACAGGAGCAGCAACTCTCACGACTTCTTTACAGTCCAGCCAGTTTCTGACCACATTTCTGGCCACATAGCAGAACAAAATTCATCTTCACCCATTTGAGGAAAAGAACATTTTTCCCAGTCTTGGAAGTCAAGATTTACAACTTCGATCACCTTTCCAGAACTGTATCCAAAGAAGAGGGGGAAAAGGTCCCTATGTAAAGGACGCACCAGTGAGAGTATCTTGCATTATCACCCAGGTCTGTCTCAAATGGCAGTCCTATGCTCATCAGTGCTCAATTCTGAACAAGATCTGGATTCAGGAGCACATGTGCAATGTTTTAAAATTCCTTCCTTGAAATGTTATTTCTCTCCTCCATCTTCTCTTCCTAGTTCCCTTCAGGTAACTCCTTTATACATACATATTTCTATATAAGTTTGTTTTATATATATATATATATATATATATATATATATATATATATATGCATGTATCAAATATATTGGTTCCTGATGACTATTAAAAGGCAAGTGTCACATCCATTTTCAAGGGCAAGAAGAAAGATCCAGGGAACTGCACAGCAGTCAGCCTAATCCAGGAAGATTATGGAGCAAATCTTCCCAGCACCCATGTTGAAGTTTATTAACAGAGGGACAATTCTTTGAGAATGAGCTGAGAGCGCTGCCTGATCCTGGCAACACTGTTAACCTGCAAAACAGGGACTCAAACTTACTAAAATATTTTCTCTTTCGGAATGTGAGACAAGACTTTCTGAAAGATGTAAGTGTCTGCCCATGCAAATAGAAAAAGGCAAAGGTTGCCTGCAGTCTCGTTTAAGCAATGTTACTTTTTGGCATAGTGGGATTTAAATATGTCCAAGTTAAAGATCTTGTGCTACAAAGTACAAAGGTCAAGGTTGTGTTTGTCTTTGCCAGCTGACTTAAGAGCTGTTCTTTCTTTTTTCCTGCCTTCTGTTCAATGCCTGGCTTACGCATCAGCTGGCTACTGTGTCCTAATAGAATCATTCAATCCATAATATAGGAGAAGGAAATTAAAGGGCACTAGTTTTTATGATTTGGGGGTTTTTTGTTTGTTTGTTTCTTTTTTTGCTTTCTTATCTGAGCAGTAATGTGGGGCCAATGAATGAAAACAAGCAGCATCTTTCTACTGTCTTCACTATAGATGCATTGCAAATTATGATCTCTGCCTATAGGACTATATATTTTACCCTTGCTTTAATGAATATGCCTTAATTACAGAGACTTCTGTACTATGTCAAACAGGACTTCTCATAGGATAACATAAGCTCCCACAGGACTGACGAAAAACTCTGAACAAAGTAGGTGAATGTGAATTTTGCCCAAGAATGAGGACAAAAGCTTTTATTATAGTGATTCATAATTTATTTCTGGGGCAGTCTATGGCTCCCAAGGGTTATGTCGCTCAGGCACTGATGTCCTATGAAGGAAGACAACATACAGAGCCCATCCAAAACCAACGGAGATCTGCTGGCCAGCACGAGAGAAGCAGAAGTAGTTTGGGACCAGCCTCCAGCTCTCCTTTCCATCTTCTACGCCCTGTCCATACCGGTGGGGCATGGCTTTTTGCACAACACTGGCGTATAGGGCAGAGAGGGTTACAGGCAGTAGTGTATGGCTGCCTGTTGCTGAGGCGGAGGAGCTTGCTCGGTCGGTCGCAGTGCCTTGGGTGGCTTAGGGCGCTTGTTCCTGGGAAAGCAGCTCTGCAGTCGTGGTTGACCCAGCTCACATTCCGTGAGGAACTGCAGCTACCAGTGGGGCTTGGAAACGCTCTTTTTCTTGAAGATAGCTGCAGTTTTACTTCATGATTTTAAGCCTGCCATCATAGGTATCCGTCTGGGTGAAACTCAGGCCATCCCATGACGGAAATCTCTCTCAGGACTTCAATTACCTCTGTGATGTGGTTAACGTTTGCTTTTCTCGTTTCCTAAGGTGGGGTGCGGGTACAGGAATCAAATCACAGGCACCGCGGCTGCACCGAACCGTTTCTATAGAAGAAGCTGGGAGGAGTTTTGCCTTGCCGCACACCCCCCACCACCCCCCGCAGCGATGGCTTCCTCACACCTCAGCCGCGGGGCGCGCTCCCCGCTGAGGGACGGCCGGGCGCTTTTCGCGGGCTTTTCCCCGACGGCAGGGCCCGCGCGCCGCCGCCAGAGGGCGCCGCTGCCCCGTGGAAGGCCCCGCGGGGCGGGGTCTCCCGTTGCCTTGGCGACCAGCAGAGTTGGCGTCGCGGTGACGCCGCGGCGGTAGGCCCTGACTGACCGCTGCCCGCAGGCGGGCCCGGGGCGGTGGGGCCTGCGGAAGGGCCGTGGAGGCGGCCGTGGAGCAGAAACAGTGTGTGGGTGGAACAGGGATACGGGTGGTGACTGGGTGCCGGGGGCGGGGGGGATGCAGTGGTGAGCGTTTAAGGCCTTGAGGGCGCGGGGCGGGGGGATGCAGGTGACCAGGCCCATGAGGGGACGTGGGTGTGGATGGTTGCAGGGCGAGGGGAGATACCTCAGAGCTTGGCTGTATGGGGAACTCAGAGGTGGTGGGGGACAGCATGGAGGGGCTTAGGTGCAGCGTGAAAGTACCAGCGGGGTCTGAGGAAAAACTTCAGAGAGGGTGATGGAGCACTGGCACAGGCTACCCAGGGAGGTTGTGGAGTCTCCTTCTCTGGAGATATTCAAAGCCCACCTGGATGAAGTCCTGTGTAACATGCTCTAGGAGAACCTGCTTTACCAGGGGGGTTGGACTGGATGATCTCCCGAGGTCCCTTCCAACCCTTGCCATTCTGCAATTCTGCAATTCTGTGATGGCTGCAGACAGGAAGGCTCTGGACACTGTGAGGAGTGTGGCCTGGCTTCATCCCCTGAGATGTCTGGTGATGAAGGGCGTAGCAGGGAGTACGTGCGAGGGACGTGCAGGAAGGGGTTGAGGGCAGAGGGAATGGTTAGCCTGCTTTGGAGATTGGGAAGGGGTTACAGTGTGGCTGCAGAGTGCTGAGGTAATTATTGATGGGGACCGAGGGAGCGGAGGCTACTGATAATGCAGTTCTTTGAGGTACAGGGGTAATAATGTGAGTGCAAGAGCTGTTTCACTGATGATAGTGATTGAGCTCACACAAGTGGTGAGCTACCATGCAGGTGCTCCTTGCGATGAGTGTCTGGAAAGCCGCAGCAGTTTGTCTGGAAAGTCACAGCAGTTGGGTCGCAGAGTCTGGTATCTGTTTGCTTCTTCTCAAGATGTAATGGCAGTGTAGTTATGGATTGAGAAAGTGCTGGTAGCTGTAGTGGAGTTCTGTCAAGCGTTATGCCTCGTGATTTATTTGTTTGGGAGAAGAAATAAATCTTGCCCTCTGCAAATGTTTTCCTGCTGGTTTAAAATCTGCAGTCAATTCTCAGTCCCCCTAAACATGTTCCCTTCTCTCTCATGTGTGTGTATTTTCTATGGTTTGCAAAATCCAGCAAAACTGTTACTATAGTATGGTTTTTTTACCTTGTTCTACAGCTTGGAGGCTTTCTTGTTGCTCCCTACACAGGAACAATTTCATAAATACATCACTGGAGCTCACCTGGGGCTGGAGTTCCAAAAAAAGCCCCAAACCTTTTCAAAGTACTGCTGCTCAAAATGTTTGAGTTTGTATCCAGATTTAAGCTGGGGATTTGATTATCCATTTAGTGGAAGGGAAAGAAATAATTAAAAAAAAAAAAAAAAAAAAAAGGATTGCTGCAGTGATCTTCCATTCCTGAGGAAAATCAGGCTTAAGTGGAATCAATACCACCCCAGTTCATTCTGCACTGAAGAAGGATGACAGCTTGTTTTTTAGACTTAAAAAATGCATTCTGCCCTTGTGTATTTGGGCTGGAAACTTCAAAGGGGTCCAGGGGAGCTAAGGACCTAATTTCCTGTCTCAGTGAGATTTGTTTTTTAATTCACCTGGTCTTTTTTTAAAATCTCTATCTTACAACAGTTATGTGTTTAGGATTTTTAAAAGTTTCATGAAAAATATTGTATTCAGTAAACCGAAGCTTAACTTGAATTGGTATCTGCAGAGATTATGCGTGAATATTAAGGACTTACTATGGTTGCAGACTGAAGTGGATGCTCAGGTACAAAAAGATTTTTTCTTGGATCATAAATGTCAGTAAGGTTTACTGCAGTCACATGGTGATACTGTGACACAGGCATGATTGTATTGAAGTTCCACAGTAGAAATATTTTACTTATTTGTAGCAACCATTAAAACTTTGATCTGGGACACTTCAGAAGTTCAAGGTGCTGCTGGTGGGAGTCAGAATTTTCCATGTTTCTCTGAATTATCTGGAATTAGCTGTATCTGTGACATAAAAAATCGGGTGGTGCAAAGACGGTGATTGACAGCTCTAGACAATTGTCCCTATGAGCGTGATCTTTTCTTCAGCAGCGGAACGGACAAAAATCTGCACAAGCAGGTTTCCAACAGAGTGGGAGTAAAATTCTTCTGGATAAAACATTATGAAAAATATATTCCAAGGTCTAAGGAGCTGTGTGGGGACACAGACTCCAAGCTTTACCCTTTCTTTTGCTTACCTTGTAGAGCTGCCACACAGTGAGCATTCCTTTTACACAGCTTTCTGCAATATACAGCACACTGCCTGCCCTCAGCACCCTCACTTGTTTCATCAGCAGGCATCAACTACTCATTTAGGGTAGAAAGTTATTTTGTATACAGAAAGCTGACATTGCCTTGCTTCAGGGTATGGTGAGCACAGGAGAAGGCATGCGCCAGCATATGGATTAGACCGCATCTGTCGATAGTTGGTTTAACTTCATTCCCTGGATTTTGCATCAATTTGGCAGGCTTGCTCTGTGGCTTTCCACTGTCTTTTCTGCTTTCTTGTGCTCATTTTAATAGGAAAAGTGTCCAGCCTGCTGTATTTAGTTGCAGAACAAGTTGGTGTCAATTTTAGCTATTAGCGTGATAACTGATAGAATTCAGAACTCTAATTCAGAAAAGCAGTTTAACGTGAAAACAGGTTATATACAAAGTTTCTACTCATTCAATAATAAAACCTCCTATGTTGTATGAACTAATCTGGCTTTGGCATTTGATTATGTGACCGTTAAAGTAGGAATCTTCATAAGTGCCCTTGTGACTCTTTTTATTTTATGTAATATATGCTACCAGTTCCATTATAGAAGTATTCATTGTCAGCTGAATTCTGAGGTTGGTAGTTGTGACAACACGCCCAAGGAATACTGCTGACATGCATATCCCTTCAGAGAGTGGTTTTGTTCCAGCTCTGACAATGAAAACTGGTATCAGAGTAGCAGTGAAAGGCAAATATTCATAGTGCTAGGAGAACAGAAAGAGAGGGAGAGAGTTGCATATTAATAAGTGGACTTGATAAAACAAGACTGATAAAGAAACAGAGACAAAGGACTGGAAAAGAAACAACTGCTTGTTTGATTCACAAGAATGTAAAACACAGCCCACAGCAAGGGATGCAATAAGTAGTGATAGAGGCCACTGTTCACGAACCTAACTTTATTCACACTTCAGGATGTCCCAAAACATGGGCCCAAGTGCTGCCCTGGGCAGGATTATTGCTGTCAACAAGACATCTTGTTTTGTGTATTTCAGAACCGTTAAGAACTTGCCACAAGTGACAAAGGCTGGTGAACATATGACATTTTGTAAACCTTTTCTTTTTTTCTCCCCTTCTTTTCTGCTTGCCCTTTCCTCCCTTTAGATCTAACTTCTAGCACAAGTGCAACAGAAAGCATGGAAGAGAGGAAGAAAGAGGAAAAACCAGAAGAGCAACTTACAGAACCAGAATCAGCTTTCCCAGAAGCCTTACTAGAATTTCAGTAGGTTTAATATATTTAACTTTTCACTCACATAAAATATGTGAATGGACAAAGCAGATAACAAAGACAACTTATCCAATTCAGAGCCTGAGCTGATTGACTGCGGCAGTTGTGTGCTGTTCTTTTGTGTTCCTGTTTCAGGTTTTCAAGGCTATTTTGGAAATATACACTTTTTAAACTATACGTATAAGAAAGCGTTTAAGTGGGTCAGAAGTAATTTTATGCTGTTAGGTTATAACTTGGGAAAAAGAGTTTTATAAAACAAAAAAAAATCCATGGTTTTGTCTGTTGGTAGCAAGCTTTTGATCAGCATCCTTTGAAGTAGCAAGATCACATTTGATTGTGTTTTTTAGGATTCCTTGGTGTTCACAGAGGCATGTAGTCACTAGCCAGAACCTCAAGACCTACAGTTTGCTCCTTTGGCACAGCTGAGAGCTGATTTATTTTGAAAATAATGGAGTGATAACATAAAGGTCTCTTAAAATCAAGCAGAGGAAAATAAGACCCAAGAGGGAAATATATCTGAAGTAGTTACAAAATAGTCCAATTGTATTGATCTCCAATCTCTTGAGTAGATGATTAAAAGGGGAAAAATTAAGCTCTGTGACTTTCATCAAAGAGACAGAAATTGAAAGGGGAAAGACCTCAACAACATCCAATATTCAACAATTATCAGCATTTAAGGAGCAAGGAGTAGTGCCTTGGTGTAGAAGTAAAAAGTGGGGTATGCAAACTGAGGAGCAACCACGTACAGTTCTAGTGATATCTGTGGGAGTCTACAGGGTTTATGTGGGATTTTCTACTTAATTTTACAAAGAACGGAGTACATATTTTCATAGTGAAACAGACCAGCTTTAGCTGAATCATATCACAAATAAATATGATCCAAAAAGTCAACAAACCGACCCATCTATTTTGCTAAGAAATAAGCAAACTGTATTACTAGGGTGTGAAAAAAACCTGCATCACTTTCTAATGAAATTGTTGTTATGTGCATCCAAGCAAATCGCTCATTTGTCTGAAGAGTCTTCCACTGAAATGGGCGCTGTACTGACACAGGTTATTTAGTTTCTACAGAAACAGTAGGGGAACAAGGGAAGAAAAGTATTTTTCTTTCTGTCTTTATCTTTGTCCCTCTCTCCTCTCTTTCCCTCTTGCTCTCTCTTTCCTTCTCTCTCTCCACCTCTGTAATCTATAACTTCTCTGTACCACTTGATTGAACAAAGCAGCATAATCATACAAGTGCATATCTGTCGCATTCCACTTTAGGATTTATCAAGTGTGCAGTATTTATTTAACTTCCATTCCTGCTTTTTCTTCTGTACATTGAAGAATGGTTGCTGTTTGTAGTGAGTTTGCATTTTCAATATAGTTTTCTGTTTCAGGATTGGTTAGGAACAACAATTCCGTGAATTACTTGCCCTAGTAACATCCTATAGATGACAAAACTGTCATGGTAGTGGAGAGGACTGTTGTTTCTGGATGATTAAATCATCCAGATGAAGCCTAGTATACAGAGTTGAGAAAAATAGTATCAAAGGAATCATCAATTGGCTGTTTTGTAGCTTTAATCTGGCAAATACCATAGAAAAATAATCTAAAGAGGAAAGTTCCAATATGTAGCAGACAAAATAGCAAATTCTACTCATACAAATTTTTGACATTAACAAAGCGACAGATACAGACTGCCACTTCATGAAAAATCTTAAAGTAGCAGAAATTAAGATCAGCATCAGCATTCAAAATACAGAAATGGTTTAAAATGGCAGGTAATTGAGGAGGTTACACTGCGTGGTCAAGCTGTCACCTCTGTCTCAGTGATATATTTTTGCTGTAGCCATCACCACCATACCTCCACATCTCTATTCTAGTCTCTCCAACTAATATTCTTGTACTTAATGGAAAACCTGAAGAATGCCTTGGAGGACACTGACACCAGAAGGTGCAAATCTAGTAACCTGCAATTTGCATGACTGAGTGATCCAGACTTAGCCAGGAAAAAATGATCTTCTTTTAAAACAAATTAATACAATAAGGAGGGGCAAAAAACAAAACCTCAAGGAACAATAGCTGTTGAAACAGTAAAAGATATTGTGATAATTGTAACATTTGCCTCTATTGTGCAGTATGGTGAATGAATTCTGGGAACAGAGGGAAACATTGCAGAGAATTTTGCAAATGGACACCATTTGCAATCCAGCATTTCTCATTCTACAAGAGAGAACACCAGAAAAAACCCCAAACTTACTTTACAGCTGTGGCAAAGAAGACAGCAAGTAGTTTATGGAAATTGTGAACGCAATGAGCTAATTCTTTGACAAAAATTAATAAACTTACTTAGAGGATGCTACTTGGCCTGCAGTGCCTATTCCCTTAGCGCTTCTTAAAGGCTAACAAGTTCTTGGTGTACAAATGCAGTTTATGAAGCAAACCACATTTTCAGAAAAATTGAATCCCATTAATTCTCCAGTTCGGGATTCATCTGACCTATGTCTGGGTTAGTTGCCTAGGCTTCCTCTGTAGTGAGTGGTGAGTAATAAATATTTCTGGAGTACAAATAATCTTGTCCTAAAAGAGACCTGTGCAATAGGTCAGCTAAACCATATCCAGAAAGAATAAACCAGCTTAATCCTCTCTAGTGGTTACAAAGGAACAGTATAATCAGAGAGTCTCTCAGTAGGAGTATGAGATCCAAACCAACATGAAGGTCCAGCTGTATGTGGGAAATAATTTCTTTATGTGTAGTAAGTGGGCAGTGGCACCTACCCAAATGAGTCAAGCAATATGATAGAAAAATAAACATTTCAGTAGTATTCACTTCTAATCTAGCTTAAATAACATTCCTCTCTCTTCTGTTTTTGTAAGACCACCTCTTTCTTTACTCTTTCTCCACAGAATTGAGACAAAAGAAGCAGCAATTGATCAAGTTTTGTTTGACCTGAAACAAGCAGAAAAAAAGAACAAGGAATATCGTGATAGAGTAAGTGACCATGCATCACTCTAACACATTTTATATGTGGTATTTTAGCTCAATGAATTTTATTCTTTTAATCCTAACACTACATTCACTAAAATTAGTCATTGCAGTGAATTTCTTACAGTCAATGGAACTAGAGTTAGTGAGTCACTTTATGTGCTAAAAGTTAAAGTGTTATCTGAATTAAACGTGACACAAAGTGTAAATGTCCTAAATATAACCATGCAAAAAAGGAGCTGCAGGGGTGGAACATTGCAGAACAGGACACAGCAGTGAAGTAAAGAGAGTTCAGTGAAGGTGTTTTCCATGTGAGATCCTCAGTAACCACCTAAGTATTTAATCTTACTCTGCAGCAAACATAGGACAGCAAGCGCCCCTTCAGTAGTTAACTTCACATTCAGGTCTGCCTTTTAAACAATCCTGCAAATATTCATCAATATTTCAGCACACAAAGAATAAATGGTAGTACTTCATTTTTATCAGTAGTATTAGCAGATCTAGCCGAGTATTGAGATTTGCTGACCTTCTTTGATTCACTTCTGAGGTAATGGAATTGCACACGTTTCTATGAGAGTTTAATTATTCTTGCGAACTTTATTACAGTGAAAATGAACAAAGAAGAAAGAGCATCACACAGTTGTCTAGGTGCAATTTTTAGCACTGTGTGATGAAGGCTCACTTTCTTGTGGAATAAGGGTTGTATTGGGTCACTTTTAGAACAAGGTTGTGTAACTCCAGAGCACTGGAACAGGCTGCCCAGGGGGGCTGTGGAGTCTCCGTCTCTGGGAGATATTCAAAACCTGCCTGGACGAAGTCCTGTGTAACATGCTCTAGGAGAACCTGCTTTACCAGGAAGGTTAGACTAGATGATCTCCTGAGGTCCCTTCCAACCCTTGCGATTCCGAGTGTGATTC
The DNA here is from genome assembly GCA_018403395.1 of Gorsachius goisagi. NCBI lineage: Eukaryota > Metazoa > Chordata > Aves > Pelecaniformes > Ardeidae > Gorsachius > Gorsachius goisagi. The sequence continues at coordinate 6,846 of BOSO01009083.1, read as the reverse complement.
TGTGTGTGTGATTCTGTTTGGTGAACAACCCAGGACCTCTTCCGACTTCCCAGCATCAGGAAGGTGTAGCTACCTTATCTCTAGCAGCTATCAATGTTAACACTATGCTGAAACTAGCCTTGACGTAGAAACTATATTTTATATTTAAAATACACACATATACACACTGCAGTTTATATAGAAAGGTGAATAAATGTACTTTGTAAAGGCTACACTTGTTGGGGGGGTGGAGGGTGGGGGTTAGTTTGTTTTTAAAGTCCTTCCTATGCCATCTCAAATGGAAGAGCAATGAACATTGTATTATTTAGAAGAAGGAGCTATGTGGAACCGATAAAATAAGCTATATATGCAAGGCAGCAGAATGTTATGCTATTCCAGGAGAAACACCACTGCCTATCAGCTGGGGGAAGTTATCTTTTCCAGCCCTTGAGTACTGTGAGCCTTCTCTCCTCTTCAAGCCCGACTCAGGTCTGCCAGCCAGGTCTGTGTACCAAGCAGCACCTAGACACTGCACAGCATACATATGGAATGGTGTTTGGCTGTGTGACAAGTCCTGTACTCCAGTTCACCAATCCTCTAACCAAATGGGTCTTCTATAGTAAGCAATAGGGATTTTAAAGAAAGGGATTTTCCCCCAGTTTTCAAATAGTAATGTTCGAGTAATTTAATTTATATGGAACTTTTGGTGTCCTTGAATTTTGGTGGCTCCTTCAGCAACAAAGAGACTAGGTGATTGAAATTGTCCCAAGAATCAATATCTCTTTTGCTATTATTGACATTCCTGCAGCTGCCTAAGCAGAACTCCTACTCCCATTCAGACAAAATCTGAGGGAATAAAATCACTTCTTAATGGTATGAGAAAACTCCTTGATTTATGCGGGCAGATACTGCTGTAGCTTTTACAGATACAAATGATAATATAAGTCATACTATAGGCTTTGTATACTCTGTGACATCAACACCATAATTCATATGGAAGAGCATAACAACACTGCAAAACCATTTTAATTATTTAAAAAAAAATTCAAGTCACCTTCAAAGAAAGACTGATATCACCTCTTAAAGAAAGATCTTTGGATTCCAGCATTTGTTAACAGGTTTCTATCTTAGCACCCAGTTCCTCACATAACTAGCTAGATCAGTATTTCAGTTGTCACTATTTTCAAAGTAGTGAACATCATTCATTCATCTACATACGGGGTTTTTTTAGTAGATACTACTGTTCAAGACTGGAGATGAGGATGGAAAAAGAAGTAGGATTATTTCAATAAGAAAAGTCCTAAATAAGAAGCAGCACATAGAATCATAGAATCGCTTTGGTTGGAAAAAATCTTTAAGATCATCAAGTCCAACCTTTAACCTAACCCTGCCATCCCACCACTAAACCATGTCCCTAAGCACCTCAGCTATCCTTCTTTTAAATACCTCCAGGGATGGGATAGCCACAAGCACTCTAGGAGGAGTGTTTCAGGTATATATATTCCTGAATCTCAATTAGCAGTTCAATCTCAGAGCTTTGTTGCAGATACCATCTTTATTAGCTCTTTTCCGGAGTTTCAGATCATCTGAACAGGTTAATAATTGCTGAAAGATGCTGGTTAATAGAACCAATCAAATAGTTCAATGCAACAAAAGGAAAATACAAAACTCATAATTTAAAAAGACTCATAAATTTGAGCCAGTTTAATAATAGGAAGAAGATGACAGCTGATTTACAGGTTCATAAATGGCTATAGCGGGCAATAGAACACAAGTCAGCTGCTCACCGGTTGTTACTGTTAGAGCTAGCAAGAATTTCATCACTGCCTTCTTATTTTCTCAGTGGAGGTGGAAAGTAAAGTTTGTGAAGAATGGAATTTTTCCATGGAAAGTTTTGGCTTTGGGATTTTTTTCCCCCCAATATAGATTAGGTTTCCTGCCTGGGCTACATCTTCCATGAGTTGTCATCTGCCCTATAGCTACCTCTTTAGATCACATTAGATATAGTTCAGACAGAGCTCACCCACCTAAAGAGAAGACAGGAGACATCTAGATCACAGTTCAAGCAGACAGACTGCTGAGGTAAAATACATAATTATTTGCCAATTACAATTTTTCAAACCTTTCCCTCTCAGAATAAAAAGAAAAATTATTATATTGCTACATTTTTTTTTCCAAATTCTATATGAGAAACTTATGTGCCAAAATACCAGTTTCTCACAATAAAAAAAAAAATTACTGCTTTTGCCCCAGTCAAGTCTCTACCAACCTAAGTTGTATCTGAGCTTATGAAGGTAACTTTACTTTAATGGGTAAAATAGGATTCTCATCATACTCATTTGAAAGTCCTAATATAGAGTTTCTGAAAAAAGTAATAGGTTTGGCTCCTGCTTATAAAATTGTATTAGTTCAAAGTTGTTTGTATATGAGAAAATAGGGGAAGAAATATATTGTCCATCACAAAGCGAGCTGTTACACTTCCAGAGTGATTTGTTTCACTGCAGTGGTATTTATCATGTTGATAAAATAGACCATGGATCTGAAAATTGGTAGATTTTTCCTGTTAATTTGAAACAGCACCTATACATGCTGCTGTGACATCAACATAATACCCTAAAGCCACAGCATCTGAAAAGATTTATTTTCTGAGCCCTTATGCAGCCACATTCTCTTTGCTTCTGACATTCTCAATTTGCAGGCTGCTGGTGATCCAATCTTATTCATTCTGGCTCTATAATAAGGATGTCAATGCAAGAAGAGAAAAGTCATTATCTGATAGCCAGCAGACATGATAAAAAGGCAGAGTTAGATATCTCAGAGGAAAGGCCACCCCTTCTGCCTTGGATGAGCTTCTCAAGGTCATGGGCGGCTTTTGTATCTGTAAGTATGCTCCAAATTCACTTTAAGCTGAGGACATCTGATAAAACTCAGATGTCCCTACCACACAGTCCTATGCTCTAAATAATGTTTTGATTTTTTTTATTACTCAGTGAAAAGTTTTAATTATGATTAGAACATATATATGCAGTGAGAAAGAACAAAGAGGCAATGTGAGCTGCAGAGAAACTTAGTCTAAATTTATGGGTCCTGCCTGGTTAATGGCGTTCATATGGGTTTGGATTATGCTGAAGTATCTCCCACAGTAGCAATAATCAGGCAAGACTAGTTAACCATTTGTATAGAAAGGCTTTTACCTCAAATCTGAAAATAACAACAAATATTATCTGGTTTGGGGAACTGTGTAAATGTCACAGTTGCAGCAACTGACAGCAAAAATTTATTTATTCATCAACTTTGCCAAATAACTTCCAAGTACCATTCCAGAAGATAAGCTACCATCAAGCACAAGTTAATGGGCTCTCATAAGTAAGTGGCTGAAAGTTTGAGCTGCAATATACATGAGCTAAATTAGACCAACCAATCTTTAATCTTTGAATATGTACACCATACGATGCCCTTTACAAGCCACATTAAGGTAAAAGTTTGAAGCAATCCCTGTACGGTTATTATTGAATATCAATTGTAGCTTAAGAGGCAGTTTGATTTTATGTGGGCAAATCAGAAAAGCATACAGAACAGGAGGATAACACATGACTGGCCCCTAGGCTGTAGGCAGCAGAGGCAAGCAATGCGAGAGAATTAAATATGCTCCTGGGCCTCCTGAACTGAAAATTCCTTTCCCCATACTATTTGCATGGCTCTTGTAAAACTGATTTATAGAGAGGACATTTCTCAGATTGTTCTAGTCTTCCCCTCATTTGCTCAACTTTGATGCAAGATAATTAGATAAATGCAAAAGGACCCCAGTTGCCGGTTCTTAGCATCATCATCAATTCCTCTTAAACACTTTAAACATTTAACATACTAAGGGAGCAGTTCTTACCTGCTTCCTATATCTCTCTAGAATACAGGAATAATCTGATGCGCAGTGTTCCCATAGGTAAATGAGTGTAACTGGTGAGCTGAGTGGTTTGAGTCTTCTGGTGTTAAAAGACACACAGATATGAGCTTGCATTGTAGCATCAATGTCTGCACTACTGTATAGCTGCTTTAGGGGGCAAGAACCCAGACATTCAATGCATTGAAATGTTAAGGCAGTGCCACCTAAGTTGTTACACTGGACACAAGCCATTGCCATAGCCGGACCTACAAAACCCTTTCTTCAGTGACCAATTTTCCATCTTCCACGCTTTAACCATAGCTACAAAATCCCTGTACTTACTCCGTTTTTAAGTCTTTCTGGGTCCCTAGCTATTCTCACCTTAATAAGTTGCCATCACATCTGCTGTAGATCTTAAGTGATGGAGCACCCTACAACAGGTGTGCCAAGATTAATCTCTCACCAGAGGCACAGAAAGCAGTCTTGTGAAAAGACAAAGTAGATTGCAAGAAGCTATTTGAGGAGAACATACTAGTTTCTTCCCTATCCAAACTGGTCTGAATTAGTAAAAAGCATGGTATTTTCCTCTTTTTTTATAATGGGGAGGGAGCATTCAGTTCCAGTTTTATCATTAAGTGGGACTCTTAACCTGGGAGTCAGAAGAAAGCGTAGATCCATCCAAAGTGTTCCGTGGAAAATGTGCTGATTTCAATATGTCTGACAGAGCTGAGCTGTTCTCATAAGCTTTTCCTTTTATGGAATTACTATTTGGGGTTTTTTTTAATATTTTCACTACACCTAGGGATTGGAAGGGTTAAAAAAAATAAAATCAAAATTTGATAAATTGCCATTCCATTCAAAACTGACAGATTGTTTGCACAAATAGAAGAGTTGAACAAAGTATAAATGTAAATCAAATACAGGCCAGACTTCAATCAGAAGCCACTCCTGATGTATACTTGGGATAACCAAGGTAAGTCCCATAAGCAGATGGCATCCTGGCTTTTATCTAGTGTAAGTGGGAGGTCCCAACCTTCCTCAGGATCCAGATGGAATAGCTTTGAATCCAACAGACACACACACACCCTGCTTTTTTTTTTTTTTTTTTTAAAGTTTTAACTGCTATGGGCCTTTGCATTCAATGACTTGAATAATATCCCTCCCTTGCTACAGAGATGTTCTGTACAAAGCCATCACTTGTGATCCAAAGCCTTTCTCAGCTTGTTTTTGTAATGCACCTACCTTAGTCATTTTGTGAACTCCTGCCTGGGAGCTACAGAAAGCGTGATAGCAGCCTGATAGCAGCTGCAGCCAGAGATTTATTTCACAGTACAGCAGCAAGCACAGAATCCAATTGGTCACTCTTGGCCAGACTAAATGATCTTTGAACAGGAACTTTTTTTAAAGGCAGAATCAACAAAATCTTCATCAGTTCCAGTAATTTAGCTTATCCGTGTACCTGACTGGGACATCTCAACTCCTTCTTGCCACCTGTCAATCTCCTTCCCTTGATAAAGAGCCTGCATATTCCAACACTGTCCCAACCAGGAATTAAAAAAAGGATATCAGAAACAAGCTTTAAATTGCTTTGGTGTTTGAAACACTTTGTTGTGATTATTTAAAAAATCAAAGCATACTATGCACTATCCTACACTGAGCTTACTCCTTCTCATTTCCATTTGTTAACATAGCATATTTACAGGTCATAGGAGGTGCTGGATCATCAGCCCCAAATGACTTGTAGTAACCCGGGGACTACATGTAATACAACATTGTTCTGTCAGTGTGCTTTGGGTCTAGTTCAGCAAGTAATCACTAAGCCCATTTTGTCCTCAGGCAAGGCTTAACTGAGGCTGGCAGGGATTATAGAGGTGTATGATTCTGCAAACAAAATCCCTCCAGTACAACACATCAGCAATTCTTCATGAGCTGTTCATGCACATTTCAGTCTGGGAAACAAAACCACTCCATGTCTCATCCTCTCCACCAGTGATAACATGAATTGTCACCTTATTAAGATGATGAAGAGATTTTAAGCCAGGGGAAGAAATTTGGTTATCTTCATAAGATCCAGCCTTAAAATGATCTCACATTTTTAAAAGGAACAAAGAAAACACTCTCAATTACAGACACCATTGCGGCTTCACTACAGCTGATATGCCATCAGAAAATAAAAAACAAAACCAAAAAACCCACAACTGTTTCACTATGGAGAGAAGTGATTTTCATTTATATGTAGTGCTTCCTTTCTGTCTCATCTGGGATACAAGCAGTTAGAAGCCAGTGAAGGAGAGAGAAGCCACTCCTAATTAAGGGCTACATCTTGCATGAACCAAGCTCCCATCACACATCTGCACACCAAGAAATTTCACTCTGACATGATCTGACCCAACTGAAACTCCAACATTCCTTACTGCCAAGTTAGAAAGGAATAAGAAGTGTCCCTTCAAAGATAGCTTAATGAGGAGAAAAAGCACAACATGTGCCAAAAAAGTCAAGTTGTATTACACTTCCTTCAGTTACAAGTTGGTCTTTTCAGATGCAGGAGTACTGGGTAAAACAATATAAAGTGATATTTAAAGGATTTTGCGGATGGATAATTTATTGTCTAACACCAAATGGGTAGTATAGGCAATTTTCACTAGTACTCTCATTCTAAATTAAGTGTTTCCTCAGCCATATGTGCCCCTCGCATTGTGTTCACAGCTGCAACAGCCAGCACATTCTGTTTGTGCCATGTCTGGTTAGTTACACAGCTCCCATCACTGTGACGTGCGGAAAACAGACTCCACAATCTGTAAGATTGTAAAGTAGGTATGTTTATTCAGCGCTGGGCAGCACGGGGGGTAGTCCCACCAAAGTCGTGCGCACCGCAACACGGCAGCTTGTCCGTTTATATGGAGCAAAGTGTTACATATACATGAAGTTTCCCAATACGCCTATACATAGGCATGACCTGTCCCCGCTTTGTATTAAAATTAGTCTCA
>BOSO01009082.1:0-24408 GCA_018403395.1 Gorsachius goisagi | reverse complement strand
GACCATGGAGAGGGTGTGGTCTGACTCCCCCTGTTCCCGTGACCATGGAGAGGGTGTGGTCTGACTTCCTGTACAGCCCGAGATCTTCCGGCCGCTTGTCCCTATACTACATGTATTTGTTTAGGCAAGGTGGAGGTGGTGGGCAAGAGCTGGTTAAGTTTCTTATTGAAGCACTAAGCAAGTCCATGTAATCTCCTCATGTTCTAGGTACCAGTCCTGTTCCTCAGATGGTAAAGCCATTTCTGTATTTACTTGAACTACATATTTTTTATGGCAAGGACTGCCTGGGCATATCAACACAAACAGGTGTAGAAGAGATCCCCACCTTGCATTGTGTCTACACCAAAATGTTAGAACATGAGCAAAATCTAGTTGCAAAGCTGAAGAGCTAGCTTAAAACAAGTAGCTAAAGCACCTTCTTTTTTTTTCCTTTTTTAAAAAAAATAAAATGTATCTATAGGAAATGCAAAGCACAAATGTCTAGATTGGATGAGCCTCCTGATTTTTTCTCCAGTGTTATTAATGGTGCCACAAGTCACTACTGCCTCTGAAGCAGATGAAGCGCAGCAGATGTGTGCCTTTTAGAACCACGTCTACACTGCTGTGAAGAAGCCAAAGGAAAATAAAGCTAGTTGAAACGGTTCTTTCAGAAAATTTTTTCTTTTCCCCAATACTGTACTTGGATCAGAAAGGAAAAGCCAGAGCATGCTTCATCCCAAATCACTCAGAAGTCAGAGGAATAGACAGAAGAACGTTTTGCAATACTGAGCTGTGCAGAGACACTGAATCATTAATATTTATACGGCAGTGCTGCCCTGGCTCATTCACTAACGTGGTTATACTGTTTCCAAGCTACATGCAGCAGTTCCCTGTTACTGCACAAAGGCACGATCAGACACTAACACAGAGCGACAGTGCACCCAGTAATCATGCTGCAGGATTCCGAGTGGGCACAGCCATGGGTATACACACCGGTGCTTACGCAGTAAATTGTTTATGAACTGACTTTGGGGTACAGGGCATTCTGGGCTCAGTAACTCCTCATTCAGAAGGGCTGCTTACCTTCGTCTGAGGTACTGTTTTCCTACAATGGTTTCTTTGTAACCAATGCACTTTACTTGTGAATAACAATGTTCATTTTTTCCCCTATCAAAGCCACTTGTTCGTACTTCTGCTCCTTCACCAGCAGATTTGTCTCAGTTAAGTTTAGCTGCCTAGGGAAAGTGTAGCAGTTTAATGGTTCACAATCAATGAAAAGAGATAGGAGCCTCTAGAGACCGATTCATGGCAGAGACATATCTTAGGATGGACTGACTCTGCTTCCTTCTCTCCCACAATGGCACATGAAGACCGATCTGAGAGTTTAGACAATACAGCTGTTTGTTGGTTTAAGATAGTTCTTTTGCAGGTGATCCATGCATTTAAAATAAATAGATTAAAAAACCCAATCATTACTAACAGACACCACAACTTTGGCATGACTGGTTGGAGCACTTAACTTCTCAAAGTGAAGATATTTTCACCAAGAAATTGGCAGTTGCCCAGATACTGTCCAATGAATATGACCCCACTCAATAACAGTAAACGTGTCCCTTTCATTCACAAAAGTATTTCTGAATCATTCCACAAGTTCCATCCATCAAGAAGCACCATATGGTAAAGAATTCAGTAACAGCAGTCCTGAGCATAGTGACACTTTTCAAGGCTGTAACTCCTGGAGACATTACTGTAGAAATATCATATACATATATTAAGGCAGATGTAAGCACATTTGTTTTTATTCGTTGTAACAGGTCCAGAATGAGTTCATAAAAAGATGGAAATTGGATGCAATGTCATTATATCAAGCACGAAAACCTGACATTTTCTGTAGTTAACAAATTATTCCAAATGTTTGCTTATTTTTAAAAGTCAGCTAGAAAAACCAAACTCACTATGTCCTTTAGTAATATCAGGTATAACAGCCCATGGAAAGTATTCAGTGGCAAAGTACATGTACCGAAACACTTGGTATTCCAGAATGGGGATAACAACATGTTATACTGTTAGAGAGAGAAAAACCTACACACATGGAGCACACAGTATCGTCTCTTTTACACTTGTCCTTGTCCTGCCCTTCTTTGCTCCCACACTTCAGTGATCCCAGCAGGAGGAAACAGGGAACTCCCAACGCCTAGTGGGCAGTGTCTAGCAACTCCATTGAACCTGCTACTGTTAGCAATTAATCACTAATATCTCTGTAAATGGCTGTGATTTCAGAGGAACTACCATCTCCCACCAAAGTCTGCCTCATAGTCAACACAGTCTTGTATGATCAGCACTGGAGGCTTTAGAGTAAGCTGTGAGAAGCCTTTCCAAAGAATAGCTCAATGCCTCAATTCCTACTGGTAAATGTCTTTCTACTCACAAAAGTATAGAAAATCTAGAAATGTATCATCCACTATGGAGTAGTTATTACACTGTATAGATTTTTTCAATCCTATTTAAAAAAGCAGCCACCTGTTGTTTTACTTACTTGGCATTAAGTAGTGCCACTGAAGCAGTGAGTTCCACTAGTGAACTACGCAATACTATGAGAACACTTTTCTCTCAGATTTTGAACAAAAAAAACCCTTTTTTTTTTTAATTACAGGAGAGAGGAGCTTATGGGACAACTGCGTACAGCTGCACTTGTGCAGATTTTTAACATTGCAGAGGACAGATGGAAGCTGGGAGTCATCATTTGGAGTAAGATAGCATCTGCAAATGTATGAGGGTCTATGTTCCTGCATCCCCTGAGTTATGAAGTCAGAAAGGGCTGGGATCTTTGTCCTCCCTACTAGTTAATGTATTCCTTCTCCTACTAAGTTTATAACACCTCATTTAATTCTTAGTTGGAAAAGAAAAAAACAGTCTGACAGATCAACATAAGAGCTTGCCCATAAGTGTGCTATTCTATATCATAGTTGAGCTTGAAATTGCAATTGAAATTTTATTTATACATTATCATAGATATGCTTAGCCAAGGAAGAAATCAGAATCACAAGGGTATTTTCTTTAATCTGGTGCATTCAGTTATTATTTCATCAAACAGGATTGAATCCTAGGTGGCTGCACTATCAGGATAGGTGACACTAACTTTCATTAACATTTTAATTCTCACCCCTCTTTTGGGTTTGATTATTTATAGACAGACATAATACAGAGCCTACAATCCTTTATGAAACAATTAAGAGCTACAAAGCCAAATTCTGACCTTTCTAGCACTTTATTAGACTTCTGGGAAGAAAAATATCTTTAGTTCAGTGAAGAAACTGAAATTCATCCCAGTGTGTTGTGATTAACGCCCAAACACATGCTTACATTCTAAAAACATATTATTGATTATCCATATCCTTGAAGAACTATCGTTACATATAAGCTTCTGTGATCCATTTGTATACCTTTGCCAGTTTATAAGACATGGTCTTGGTCCTGTTGTTCGCTTCATACGAGTAAACACACGTGTGCCGGTCACTACAATTAACTTCAGCAGAAACCTCCACAGTTTCTCAGCTGGGTGAAATTCTACAGTGGATCTGGCTGAAGGAACAAAAATGAGAGACAGCAAGTCTCCCTTCTCTCTACTGCCCTCCTGCTGTGTTTGAAGTTCCAAACTGAGCTATATATTCTTTGCCCAACCTGAGGTACAAAGCTCTCCACATCTAACAGCTTACAGCCAAGATTTCAGCCTTTTCTAAAAGACCCATCAGTGGACTGGCTCAAGAGTTTCCAGCTGTGATTCTAGGATCCGGTGCATGATAACAAGATGATTTTACCTCTCAGCCTACAGGGGCTTGGTGTGTTTGTTGTGTCTTCAGCTAAGGCCATCATATCATTGAATCACAAGTAAATCTACCAGAAGAATTGCAAGGGCTCTAAGAGGCAGGCTTGCAAGACTTCTCCCAGGTAGCTTAAAATGTGACTGACCCCAGTTGTTTGCCTTGTTCCTCAGAGAAGAAATATCATCTCCCCAGCAGGGTTAGCGGAAGGGACTGTGCACCTCTGCTGCAGCTCTTTGGTTTCATGGTCCTGTGTGTGTATCGCACACAGGATTCACAGCCTGGGCTGGAGCAACCCTGCCCTGTCCCTGCTTTTTCCTTAGGGAAGGGCAGTTGAGAGCCATGACTTGTAGAAAACACTTGAAGCCTCAAAGCCAGACAGATGAGTGGGGAAAGGGAGCAGGAGGAGACAACACCAGTTTGGCATCCAGTATTATTTAACTGGGGCAAGTGTCTTCATCAGCAACTGTTTGAGGGAGAACAAAAAGGAGGCTAAACTGGCTGCTGTCACCCACAGCTGCTAATTTGTGCTGAGAGATGGAGAAATATCAACTGCATGGTTAATTTCTATATTATGGAAATTAATCCTCTCATTTGCACAGCAGGAAGCCAAATTACACCATCACATGCACAAATAAATCTGACATTTTGAGAATTTGACACTGCACCACTGAGAGCTCGTTCCAGCAATACCTCCCACCTCACAGAGAGAGCATAAAGGTGTCTTCTCTGGACAAAGAGACTGACAGGAAAGCAGCCAGATCCTCAGCTGACGAAATTTGGCAAAGGTCTCCCAGTTTAAAGAGAACAGCTGCAATCTGCCTCCCAGAAATGTGGAGAATAAGGAAAGGTGCATTTGTGAGCGGGAGGAAGAAACATCTTTCTAAACTAGCAAGAGAAGTTGCCACTGGTCCTACTGCACCTTCACATTCCAGCCTCAGTATATTTCCCACATGTGGGTGCTGCCCATAGCTACCATAGCGAACTTTTGTCCTAAAAGCATAACATCTCAACAGACAGCACAAAACTAAAATAGGAGAGGTGAAAAAAAATCTGTCTGCAGTGACACAGCACTGAGAGTTACATCCTCTGTTAAAGCCACATTGAATGACAACTACAAAATCCCTGAGGAGCAGTAGGGTTTCAGAGGGAAAATATTTCAATCGTTTTTAGTTAGTTTGATTTTACTTAGTTAAATTTAATTGTAATTCTGTATTTGAGAGTCAAAGGCTTTCATATAGACCACAGATTCCCTGGGTATGGGAAAGAATCATCTGCCAACTGATTTTCACTCATCCGTTTTTCTCTCCTTTGTTGATCCAATCCTCTCACAATTTTTATTTCTAAATGTCAACGTTAAAAAGTTGCTGAAAAACCACATATTTTCATTTATCAAAAAAAAATAACCATTAAAACAATCACACTTTTTACTGTCATTGATTAGTGAGGGTGCCGTATTTCAGTAGCTAGTATAGTCTAAATTATTGCTGATAAACAGCCTGATAATAATCATCCAACATGTGCTGCTTATATCCAAAGCACTCCTATATACTTTATCAAACTCCTATAAATCAATTAAGATTGAACTTTCACTTAGGAAACATAATGAAGACAACAGAATTCTTTCACAGCAAACAGGAACTGCATCTGCCAGTTCAAGCCTAGCAAGATCTACAGTCTATACTGAGAAATGAAAAAGTATATATTCTCACCTGACTCCAGGAGCTTGGGCCTTAGGAAAACATGCACATGTTCTGAAAACAGTAACAAAAAGAGTTAGCAGCATCAGCTGAAATTCCATTTAAAAAGGCTGTAGAATTCCTCTCCCCCCCCTCCCCTTCTCTCCCATCGAAGCTAGTTAAGTATAACCTTGTTTGTAGTTTGTTCTTTCATACAGGAACATAATTAAGATCTGATCTGTGACCACATGCCTTAAATAAAAGGCAGCTGCTCATATGATCTGCTCATTAAGTGCTGTATTCCAAATGCATACAAAGATGCCAAGGTAATTAACGAGGCACAAAAGCTTTGGGGAGTTAAAGATGCAATAGGAGCTGGGTTGAGATTCATCTTTACATTTACAGGATAATAGCTAGAAGTCTATGAATGTAGATTTCATTTTAAAATCTCTTTGCTCTCAGGATGACATTCCAGAATTATTCTCTTTGAAAAGATGTAATTTATTTTCTACTCTTATAGTTCCTAAAAAAAAATTATTTTTAATGCTTCTAGGATCTATTCCTTCTCCTTTCCTTTAAGCTTCAAGACTTCTTAATAACTTTTCACAGAAAGATTTAAAGATTTTTGAAAGTATGAAGTTTTACCATGCAACAAGTAATTTGTTCATCAACCACCACCTCCAAATGCCCATTAACCACCTTCTCCCCCACTATTGCGATTCTTTACTTTTCTACCCTATACTTCAGCCCCAACTTTTCCAAATCTCTGTGCCATTACCTGGCATGGAACAAAACTCCTTCCTATTGTTATTTCACTGTAATACTCTCTATTTCCTCCTTAGACAGCCAGGCAAATGTAAAGCTAAAACAGCTGGGATAACAATCTATTTATCTTTTATCTTTTTTCTCACAGGATACACAAAGTCTTCTCCAGCAACATTACCAAGAAGCCTAAGTGAAGGGATATGAATCATGGGAGGAGAATTTAAAAGCCACACCTGCATTAAGAGGAAATAGATCTCTTGCCACAGATGCAATTGCTTCTCCTTTAAAAGGCAAGAAAACAGGATTTCTTACAGACCAGTTAATTAGGTACGTTTCACAGCTTTCCCAGTATCTATTTCTGTGCCTGTAGCAAAATCCCTAGGGACCTCCCATCTTTCCAGTAGTAGGTTTATCCTTTCCCACTTTTTCTTATGAAACTCTGAGTTTCCAGAACACAGTTGAAGATTGAGTACCTGAACAAAAACCACTAGGAGAGAAACCTCTTAAAGTAATCATGGTGCTGGCTGGAAAACATCCTTTCTTTGTTTAACAATAGAAAGCAAAAGTAAAATCAAAACTAAGCTAAGGTTTGGAACAATAATTTTGGGGGGCTTTTTCATGCTTTGCCCTGGGAAAAAACTCTGGCTTTTCTCAACCTGCAAGGCTTCCAGCAAACTAACCCACCAGAGCATTTTCAGGAATGTGGGATACTAGACTTGGGTATTCCCAGGTTCAGAGGAGGACCTTCAGCCAGGTCTAGAAAGAGGCTCTTTTGAGCATCTGGCTAAAAAATTGGCTCCTTTTTGTAAGTGGTGCCACAGGCTTCATAAGAGACTGTTAAATCTGTAATTAGGACTCTTGCTGGGGTACAGAAAATATCTTTGGAGTCAGCTCAATGTCAAATTAAGACCATACTTAAACATGACTCCTCCACAGTATAGCAGAACTCCTTAACTCTGCAATGTACCACGGTTTCTCTTAAAACCACCACCTCAAGCTAACCGTGCGGTACCTCCAATTTTATCCCTGTGTGGCTGGGTCTAGGGAGGGCTGTGAGCTGACGAGATGCTGAGCCCAGCGTCAGCCAGGTTCCCCCCAGCTGACCCCTCTCCTCCCAAGGACTGCAAAGGGAATCCTGTTAGACTTCACCTCTGACACAGTTGTTGCAGTCAACTTCCTAAAATTATGAAGAATAAATGTGGGCCTTGAAGCCCTTTTAGCCAGGAGCAATAATAAACAGCTCCCTTTCTCTGGAGTCAGGAAGGGAGCATTGCGTGGAGATGAAGGAATTTTATAACAGGCCTAAACTGCAGGATTTCTTCTTTTTTCCTTAGGGTGCCTGGTCCTAAAGGCCGTTCAAAGACTGAAATATAGTTCACATATGCTGACTTTGCTAGGTTTTCATCTGGGGGAAAAAAAGAGAGAAGAAAAAATAAAATACCTAACAGTTGCCTCTGCTATATAGAGAAATAATAAATACGAGATATAGATTTTTCCTTCAAAAAAACCGAAGGGGACTGAGAAAGCACAAGTCTTATTATTTCTTATCAAAGTTGGACAAAATTAGCTGACCCACAACAATAATGATAGCAATAATAATGATCTTGATGATGATGATGGGATGTGCATTAAGAAAGACTGAGAACAAAATATATACCTGAACCTGAAAAATGGGAAATATGGGGAAGAAGGAAAAAACCGGGCATTTCACAAAGAACAACAAAAACAGGAGATAAGTCATCTAGGTGACTGCTGAAGAGGGAAAACCCAATAAATTTAAAAAGCAGATGGATTTCTAAGTCAAGGGTAGAGAGACCTGAATGAATCAGCAGGCGGAAGCAGCGGCGGTGGGGAGATGACCATCAGAATCTTTAGCAACCTTTCTGGAAATGTGAAAAGCTCAGCGATTTGTGATACCGTTTCCACAATGCCTGGCCACTGTTTCATTCCAGTGGTTCAGCTGGGCTGCCGCTGTCTCGACTGTCTCCCCCGCCGCCCCGCCGAGCCCACACAGCACCCGAGGAGCTGTCAGCAGCTCACCGTGGCTGGATGCAGCCCAGGGCAGAGGGCACAGGTTTGTGCTGTCAAACAGCAGGATGCAATGGGATCAGACACATCCAACACCATTCTCACAGGCTATACATATTTATGCATTAATGCATGGTGGTGAAAGTGGAGATGCAAACTGCCTGGAATGAAAACTCTTTATCCAGAGTTACTTCAGTCAAAAAGTGCTTCTCTGCTTGCCCAATGCTCTGAGATGTCTGGTAGAAGCATCACTGAAACGATCCCATTTCAGCTACACAGTATCAGTGTTCGTATTCATCACTACACAGTTTGGTCCTTACCTCAAGGACTCGCCCTCTGCATTATATATGAGGAATTAACTCTGTCACAGAATGTACTCCCCTGTGTCAACCACCTTTCATCCCCAGTGGTCTCATTAAAAAAAAAAAAGAAATATTATCCTTAAGCAAGCACATTAATAAATGGAAATGTGTGAAGAAAATAGCTGAATAATTCAAACTGCTCCTTGGATCTTCATGATCATTTAAATACATACAACCCTGATTTGGTTTACACTGATTTTAAAGATTTATTTGAATTTTTTTTTTTTTTTTTTACAAATGTTCCTAGATAAAGCAGAGAATTAGATTTCCCATTTTAAGAGAATAGATGCCCCAAGGCTTTTTGGCTTTTTGAATGCTGCTTTCCCAGTCTCCTAAAAGCCTCATCTCCAAGACTGGGAATCCTATCCTGATGCATCAGAGTTTCTGCAGATGGTGCAAGCTGCAATGTTGTTTTTGACAAAGGTGCATCTCTTTTCTAACAGATAGGAAATAGACTGAAAATGCTCAAGACGTCTCTCCAAAGCAATAAATATTAATTAATAAATTTTTGTCTCTTCCAAGTTACAAAGGAACCAATGATCTAGAAGGGGAAAACTCAAAAAAACATTACTGTTCAGCCCTTCTTCGCTGCTTTATTCTCTCATCACTTTGGTCATTCACTTTCTACCATCCTCCTGAGTCTGGTATATATTTAAGAGCAGAGAAATCAGAAAAATCCTCGTAATAAAACTGTTGATTGCTAAAGAAATACAGTGTTCTGGCTGATGGGAGTCTAAGACATTTCTGCAGCACTGGGCCACCTCCTGCTTTAAACTACTTTGTCTCTTGCGGTGGGTAAAATATGACTAAGCTTTCATAAGGTTACTACCCCTGCAGTAACAACAGTCCTATTTCCTCTTATGGTCCCATGCCTCATCTTTGCCTCAGCAGAAAAATCTCATTTCTCACTTCTGTATGTCATTCACTTTCATGAACACACAGGTCCCACGGTCTAAATGTGACAGTTTTTTGCCCTTTCCCTCAGACTATCCAGTACTGGTGATTTAGTGCTTGGAAACAACTCTGGGAACCTCTCTGCATGCCTTCTTGGTAGGCTGGAAAAATATCTGTGAGAAGAGACTTGCAAGGATAAATCAAAGTGTGAGAGACTTTACTAAACTAGAGCAATTTTTATAGCATTTAGATGATAGCACAGCACTGTTAACCAGAGTGTAAATGATTGAACAGGTGATGAATCCCTTAGAGGAAAAAGCCATTAGGAGCTTTTAAATCCATAAAAAACCCAGTATTATGTGCTATAAAGAGCAACAAGATGTCCTTTTCTTCTCTTTCTAATACAATCCTCATCAGATTACTCCTATACAGTCTTCCCAAGGCATTTTATCAACACATGCCAAACAACACCTGTGTTGAATTTCAATATGATTTACAAATTAACTTTTGAAGTGAAATGCTGCTGGTAGGCTCCATTTTCATGCACATGAGGATCTCATCTTAGCAGAATGTAGTTATTGGCAACTGCATTTGACATATTTTTCACTTCCCAACCAACTCTCCAAGTAGATTTGATTTTGCAAATCCAGTGAAATCCCTTTCTCACAAGTTGTGTCTCCATAAATAACAGTGGTTAGGATATTCATTTGCAGAGGACCCACCTTCTGTCCTCAGGCTGCTTAATATGGACAAGAGACTCCAACACAAGTTTTCTGTCCCTCCAGCAGAGTATCAGAGTCAACAAGCTTATTAGATCTCCTCGGCTGTGTCCTCTGAAACTGTCCAACTTTGTTTAACTAATTAAATAACCACTGGAGCAGTAACTTGGCTTTCCTCTCTCATGCGTGACTTCCCTAACCTCTTTCTTGTCCAATGAATTTTTAATTACTGAGGTAAAGTGAAACATATGCAAGAAAAGAGATGAGGAGAGCTTGCCCACAGCATGCATGATAGCCTAGTTATTCAGGCAGGCTGATGAGCAAGTGAGCAAGATAGGTTTAAGCACCTACTTCAAATCTCCTGAACTTCATGAAAATTAGGAACACCTTCAAGAAAGTGATCTGTGGCTAATTAAGAGGTACAGTCCTGTTAGCGTGCGCTTTTGAAACTTACTTAAGACCCTAGGCTAATAACTTTCACCATCAACTTCCACACCTGAGATGCCCCCATGTAGCCCTTTAGGTGGTCATCCACTATATTTAACTCCAAGCTCTATAGATGAACTTTTAGAGTTAGAAGACTGACTTCTTTAAGCCTCTATGAAAATTGGTAAATCTTCCATGAGAATCTTTTTCATAGCATACCTGGCATACAGTCACTAGTGCAAAAACTTCTCTCATCTGCTGTGTCAGTAAATAAAAAATAATATACTCAGTAAAACAGGTACTGAATGAAAACAAAATCTTTGTAGCTCTATAACCTATTTGGAAAAGACAGTGCTCTCTAGAAAGAAATACAGATTTTAGATGGAAAAATGGACTTTGCTTTCTTCTCATTGGCTCTACAGGATTTAGGGGCTATAGTCTTCCACTACAGGGAGTCTTAGTCAGAATGAATTTGGGAATGAATCAAAACCCTATGCAGAAGAATGAAATCAAGCCTCACTCGTGGTCCTTAAACCTGAGACAGATTAAAATGTAAGGAGCATCGTGAAACTCTGGGTCAATTTATACCAGACATTTGCTGTTAGCAGCTCCCCATGAGAAATGAACTCAGCCTAGGACTCAAATCAGCAGAGGCCAGGGCCCAGCAGAGTACACACTGAAGCAAAAGGATAGCTTTAGTTATGCCTGTGGTGCCTTGGCTCTAGCAAGAGTTATTCTACATAGTGGAGTCAAGGCAGTCGTTCCCAACACAGAGGAGGAATGTGCTGCCCTCGACCAGCTCTAAGAAAGCGTAAATTTTGTCAAAGTGTAATTAGGATCCCCTAAGACTCCAACCTCTTCAACAACCCCTTCCAATGCTATTTTCTCCCATATCCATTAAGTTTTCAGAAGGATCAGTATTGAATTGCTCATGTCAAAAGAGTAAATCCCCTGTGGAAGTTTCCCTGTGTCTGCTGCCCACCACGCAGGTGACCCCCGAACAAGCACATTGCCACTTTCAAGCTTCAAATTCTGCTTCTCTCCTTCTCCCTCTTCTCAGCAAAGTAACCAGCAGCCTGCAATTTAATTGGGACAGTGAGAACTGCTCTAAGACTTGACTACTTCAAGCAAGCGAGCAAAACCTCCCCTCTTAGTGCCCTGCTGAGGCTGCCACTCCTTTGACTTAAGTTTTTTGTTTGTTTGTTTTCTTCTCAGCCTGCTGCTTCTCAGCAGTTTCTCTCCTGGTATGAATTCTGCTTCTGTGTTCTTTATAGTCTGGGAGGTAAGCTGAGTTTTCGTTTTCTCCTAAGTCTCACAAGTGTTCTCTAAAATAATGCAG
Source organism: Gorsachius goisagi (assembly GCA_018403395.1). NCBI lineage: Eukaryota > Metazoa > Chordata > Aves > Pelecaniformes > Ardeidae > Gorsachius > Gorsachius goisagi. Next base: position 12,396 of record BOSO01009082.1, on the reverse strand, counting down.
GTCAAGGAAATAGAAGCATACCTATTCTGTAGCTGAATTTGAGAAGAAAAGGCTGCTTTAACTCAACCGGTCTGTCAAAAAGGGAGGTTGTCACAGATCATTCTAAAGGAAAGGAAAACTGTATATCAGGTGAATAGTCTTCTTGCCTGTTATCTCAGTTGTCAACCAGAAGGAAAAGGACCTAATAGAAAGGTGACAGCAAAATAATGAAGTTTTTAATCACTTGCTGGATTAAGAACAATCTTTCCTATGGAAAGAGAAATCTATTGTTAATGTTAATTATTGTAAGGTTTAGAGGCACAGTTATCTTCCCTCCAAAATATCATGAGCCACGCTTTGTTGCACACTGTCCTTTTGGGGATCCCATTCAGCAAAACAGTGAAACAGAGAGCAGGATTGACTTCACCAACATCAACAGGACTATTCACACACTCACAGTGATGCACACGATTTTTGCTGAAAAAGGGAAAAAAGGTTAAACTACTTTTTTTTCTTATTCTTTAATGTTGCTTATAATAATGTTTCCCACTATTTCCTGCTGTTTCTTGTCTATTTTCTGATGATAACAGTTCATCATCTCCGAGTTGCTAGTGTGCTTGTTGTAGTGAAACAGAAGCAATGAATTAATTCACTTGGACATTCTTGTCTTTACCTGATGAAAGAGGCAATAATCCATGCAAGTAAATCAGGCTCCTTCTCTCAGTGAAATATTCTGTTTCAGTTTAGAGTATTTTTAACACCATTTTTGCACAAGCCATACCCATACCGGGCTGGCAGATGAAATCCCATCACATTCACTTCTCTCGTTACTATGAGATGTCGTATTCACTATAGAAGAGGAGAGGCTGCCACCCCATAATAATAGCAAACCTACTGTAAACCTGCCATCTCCAAGATCCTGAAAGCAGTGTACCCAGGCCAGGCTAACAGGCAATTCCTTCAGTAGGTACCTTCTCCCAGCACTGCAAGAAAGGGAGGCTGAAACATGGCCCTGGCAAAGAATAGGTCAGAAACCGGCTCCAAGGATGAACCCATGTCCTGGGACTCCCCTGTGATAATTTGCACCAGACATCACACACGTGCTGTAACAGCTGCCACTGCTCAGCAAATCAGGAACTAGGACATCTCTGATGTATGGGCAGGCCTGCAATACCTCAAATATTGACCCCCTGCTCCTGGGCAATGAAACTCCTCCCTTCCAGAAGACAGATTTCTATCTGTGTTCTCGCAAAGACAGAACCCTTCCCTTATGTAAGGGAACCCTTTCTTTTCCTTCATTTTGGTGCTCTCTTTTGCTTTCTTGTGCTAAACAACTCTCTTCTTGAAACCTGGAGCACAACAGGAATGTTCCAAAAGGCTAAAAATATGCATATGTTGTGTTCCAGTAGGAAGCCTGAGGCAGATCAGTATATCTGCCTTGATTGTTGCTCAGCCATGTGGTAGAGCAATTGCTTGGAAAAGGGGAAGAAGCCAAGTTCTGAAAAATAATTTGTGTGAATGCACTGAACATTTTTACCCAAGCATTCTGTGATCCTGAGCTAATGCAATAGGGACAGAAAGACAACAGCACTGCCATCTCCTCCGATGCCCACTCTGCAGCAAGATGTAAGAAACAGGATATCTCTTTGGGGAGCATGTTTAATGGGGCAATGAGCTAAGTGAATATCTGACATTCAGAAAGTTCTCATATTTTGAATAAGAAACATTTTCAATTCTCACAAGAATGAGTATTGCCATCCTTTTCAGACATTTCTATACCTGTGTCTGTCTGTGTGTTACAATCTCTGTAGTGCATAGTGTAGGATCATGACAGGCAAAAAGGCAGTATTATAATGAGGAAAAATAGCTGCTGCTTCTTCAAAAACCTCTGTGTGAACACACCATCCTGTATTGCATGTGAGGTCAGATGAGGAGTATAGTGTACTCTGGGCTTAAAGCATCGCTCAGACGCTCATTCTGTCCGTAGTTCAATTAGATGAAGCGCAGATAATAGATTACATCCTATGTAGGACTGCAGAGAAACAAAGAAAAAAAAGGAAAAACAAAAAGGTTTCCCTAGTTTTTCTAGTCATTAAGCTGATATTAACTATGTCTTTAATGTGAAATTATTCTCTAATGATGTAACTACTGATCACCTTTTCATATCTATCACAAACATGGCATTTATCTTCAGGATCAACAGATTGATTGTGAGAGTGGGGCAGTGCATATGATCATTATGTTCTGCAAGGATCAATGTGAGAAGCAGCATTTTTTCTAGGAGATATTAACTTTTCTCTCATCTTGTAAAAATTCCAAACCCTGTTTCAGCTTTGCCTAGAGCTTCTGATTATAATTTTTTTAAATTATTTTGATGTAAGTTTCCCAGCAACTTCAAAAGCAGGTTTTTTTAATTTGCTTATCTTATCATTAATTTACATGTCACTCTGGCTTTTGTGTTTCTCTGCTGTTTCCCAGTTTAAAATCATAACTAAAATGAATGTGTTTAATAACCTTGCTGCAATCTAATAATCAATTGGAATAAATCTTCATCATTTTTTTTTAGCATTTTGAAGCTTCACTAAGAAATAACACACACACACACATGAATTGAACCCAAAACAAAGGAAATTAAAAAATCAGGATACTTCTTCTTGTTGTTTTTTATCTTTGGGTTATTTGCTTTGGGATTATGTTGTTATTTTTTTTCCAGGTCTTTATCTTTGCTCTGTAGGCAAATAGCTTTATGAAAGTATTAGAAGTGGCCTTCTGACAACTAAATGGGATCGAAGCAAAATTTCCATTTTATTCAAAACAGCCTTCATAAACCATGCAATTTTCCTTATCCAGTCAGTTTAAATTCAAGGCTTCTCTAGTGATATCACACTCAGTCAAATCCAACAGGTTATTTCTATTAAAGCTTGGGATTGAATGAAGACTAACTAGAATGTTGATTTTATTGTTAATTTTTCATTCCAGTGGCAGAATGCAGTAGCTTGGATGAATTTAAGACGATAAAATTTATAACATTTCTGGAATTGAAAAACCATTTGTTTATATAGTTCAATTTGTTTAAATAAATAAAATAATATTTATCTTGCTGCCCTTAAATGATATTTTCTCTGCAATTACATTTAATTATTTTGCCAGCACGGCCTTAATAATTTTGCACTGTTATCATTTGTTCTTTAGAACATTTTTTTGTATCCTTATATCCCAAGACATATTTCAAATGATCGATACAGTTAACTTACCATTCCCTGTTTTCTTACTAAAGAAAAACACACTTCACTGTTTAAACTCATGGGGAAAACATTGTGTATTTACTATCTCCTTGGCATCAGTTGCACTTTAGAACTTGTGTTGTTTAACCTAATGTAGTGGAATCTCATTCATTGCTTTTCTTCTCCTTTCCCTTTAACTGATAGTCTCTAGCAGGATCAGCTTATCACAAGAGGAGGGATGAGAAAATACAAATTATTACAGGTCCTTGATTTTGCTCTTCACTTATTAATCTGCATCTGAAGAAAGACAATAACATAACGGACAACTGAGTGCTTGTGTGAGTCGAAGGATATTTAAGTGGGAAGGAGTGGGCTTATCCTCTAAAAGAACATATTTTATGCAATGAGAGTGTAACATCAAAATGTAAAAATGTAACATTATAAAAAGGGTTGGGGTAGACAGGTAATTTTTATCCAAATAATACTTAAATTCTCATGTATTGTTAATGTTTACCATCCTCGTAGCAAATTAATCAAACAATATTTGAAAAGTTTTATGTAATATATATAAAATACTTTTGATAACTGGACTGAAGTTGACTAGCATGTAGAGGACAACTGAAACTCCCATGAGAATAATGTCACAAGTGAGGCTTTTCAGAGACTGTCTTGAGAGGGCAGATCTCAGGTTTAGGATGAGATTGAAGCTTGAAAAGATAAATCAGACTTCTTAACTGTTTCTGCATTGATCTCTATCTATGGATCAGTCATATCCATCAATTTCCTAGCTGTAGATCCTTATTGAGTTACATTCATCCAATTGTGTGACTTGCTTTGTGGTCAGTGATAGTTATCATTTGGACCAGTTGTCTGTCTCAGGAAATCTAAAAAACACCTTTGCAAAGCACAATGCAAAAGATATATTGTAAAAACACAGTCATGGTGTTTGAACAGACAAGTTAGCATGTGCGGACTCACTGTTTGGGTAGGAACATACCTGTTGAACTGGTCAGAGCTAAATGCCCTTTGCAAAGGATGAGGAGGTTTGACACTAGTCAGGGTGGTTTTGACAAGCTAAGTCTTAAAGTTCTAGTACTAGTAATATTTAATTTTTCCCCCTTTCCAAGAAAATAGTAAAATGGAAGCTAACATTTTGATCACAGCCAAAGGATCATCCAAGTAAAAATAACTCTTTGTTTTCCTGTTTATAAACTGTATTTATAAGCAAGTTTCTTGTTATCCATATATTTTCACTCCAGACACTATTCTTGGATTTTGATCATGTAGTGGATGATGTGCTGCAGTGTGAATTTTGGTATAGACCTATTTCAATTTTCTTACTGCTGACTCCTTCCCTTTTTGGCTGATTTATACAGTGTACGGCTAGAGAAGGAACTGCAAATGACAAAATGGAATAGACAACCTGGAACTTGTCTTCAGGGAATATTCAAGCATTTGAGCTTAATATTTGCTATTCATGAGTATTTTTCTCCAGCTATGCTCTGCTGCCCAAGTGTTCTCAGAAAGTAAATGTGGCACCATTTAAACACAGACAACATGAAAAATTACACTATCCCCCTATCTTATCTGAATACCTGATCATATTGAAAATTCAAACATATATTCCTGGATTTAATTTTTCTTGTTATTTACTTATTATCTTAAACAAGTTATCAACCATAAAGTCAGGTCTATGAGCAGCTATCAAGCTTTAAATGCAATAGTTATCCCAGAAAATCTCTAAACCACTGTTCATCAGAAGATGGGGAGCAGGATAAAACACAGAGGCTACACAACCAGGGAAAGAATCATTCTGCACTGCTCAGCCTGCACTAGCTTTTCCCTAAGCATCCAAAATTGAACATTTTGGGGACATTGTATTAGGCTAGCAGTAATCTTGGTCTGAGAACAGTCATTCTTCTGTTCTCATTTTCTTATAGTTATGCAAGGAATCTAATCAATATTGCTTCTGAAATGGAACCACTGAAAAGATATATGGTTTTTTAACAAAATTGTCTCTATCTCTAATTTATTTTCTACAGTCCAGATCAAACTTTAGGAAAACAGAAGTTATCTTCAGCGAAGAGTTTTGAACAACACTTGTGTAATGCACCAATGTCTTCAGGGCAAGTATGAGCCTGAAGTGGATGGGGTTTATGGCTTTTTCTTTAACATTTTTCAGCACGGTAAATGTGTATGCTCCTTTCCAAGCTTTTTCAAGACTGGTGACTTGAGATGTCAGAAGCAGTTTCAAATGGGATTCAGCTGAAACTCATGTAATCTCATAGTACAGTTTTAGATACCTTCAGACACCATGCACGGCATCCATCTGCAACTCCAATAGGACAGATATCTTCCTAGGTTTATATCTGTCTATGTTCTGTTTTAGTGAAACTCTGGGTAACCACAGTAAGCTAAAGCCCAGGACAGCCAGGAAATGATACACACTTAAGACTTTTAATAACCTTCAGCAGACAGCTACATCCTCATCAATTCATGTTTAGGTGTGATGGATCCTGGTATCACATCAGTGAGTCCCTACAGAAAAATTGCAGCAATGGCGAGTTTCAGACAGTCAATCCCATCAATTCCTATTGTCCTGGAATTTTCTAACTTAATTTCATAGCCCTGGAAACACAGCAATCTATCTAGGTGTATTGACTGGACTGAATTTACACAGGTCATTTGAAAGATAAAGGTCACATACATATCAGGCCTCTGGACCGCATTTATTAACAGCATCTTTCTGACTTTGAACATCATTAGTGTCATCTGGACCAACGTTGGAGTAAATGAAATGTGGCAGAACAAAAGACTGTTGCCAAGAGTGTAGATGCACAAAAGTGATACACAGGGAGGTTCAGCCTTATTAGCCCCTGAAAAACCACACTGTTCCACAAAGTCAGTAACCAGCATAGCCTTTGCACAGGAGACTATTCAGCCTGGTGATTTTATAGCACTTTTAATTGAAGAGAGAATAAAAAGGTAATTACTGACCTGAGGTTTATACAGCAATATTTATATAGAAGGCACAAGTTCTCGACAGGGGCATGTTTATTGCTATTTAATATTCACATTTCAGGAGCATGCAAAACCCAAACTGACAGAGAGTCCTTAGTGAGAACTATTGTACATGTGTTCATTGTTATTTTTGGAAATAGCTCTGGATAACTAGTGACTTTCTTACAGTTGCCTGGAATCTGCATGTCTGACTCAATTGTCAGGGACCAAGCAACTGCCCGCAGGAAATACATGGCCAAGTGCAAATGCTTTCTGATTACAAAATTATTACACTGTCTGTGATACCTCTATTAAACAGCTCTGAGCACAGCCAATGGTGTTGATGACAGTCAATAAGAGAGTTTGGAAAAACTGTACCTGTGCTCATGAGAAGGCATTTTGGGAGTAATTTTTGTAAATATTTTCTATTTTTTATATATATATGTATATCCTTAACTTCCAAAATTTCATTCCCAAAATGTTATTTCAAAACTTGAGGCTTTTGTCCATTATCTGCCATAACCTTGAGAAAATATAGCGAAGGTCTACCTTGTAGGTTGGACAGCACCCCTAGGCAAACACCAACCCAATTTGCTGTTTAAGCTGCGCAGAAAAATTCCTTGAGGATGAGCTAACTTGGTCTTCATGCACCAGGAAGATGTATTAGCTGGGTCTTAATTTGTTCAGGCAGAGTGTTGCACTGATATAGATCCAACACTTCCAGATACATAGCCCCCATGACATCTCCTTCACCCTATAGCATTCAATGTGCAGCAATGTTTCATTGCTTTGAGCTCTTACCCTCCATCTTCTCTGTGGGTTTATATTTCCCGTGATTCACCACTATCTATCTTCTCTGTTGCTTGCTTACCATATGTACCATGGAAATCCTGGCATAACAAACAACACAGAAGAAATGATCCAGGTGGGAATCTCTGGCAACAAGGATGAAAGGAAAATGCAGGATACTCAAAATTCCACAAAGTACTGTCACAATTCTTTAAGACTGAGGCTTTCCAGAAACCAGAGACTTCCAAGGGGGGCAGAAAAAGAAAAGAAAAGAAAAAGAACAAAAACCAACAAACCTTTACAGACTAAAAAAAAATATTTCAGAGAAAACTTTCCAGCAAATCTTCTTTCACTTCGGAAAATTCTTTCCACTTTCACATTCCAGTCACGGAGTGCTGGAGAGAAGACCTCCCAGAGAGAATAAACACATGCCAGTGCAGAAAACCATGCCAGGAAGGATTTGATTTGTATTGAGGCTTCTTCAGATTGCAGGTTTCACAGTACCCATTCAGATACATCTTCTTGCTGAGAGCTTTGTTTAATGCGTACTTCAAAAAGGAGCTTTTAGTGCACTTCTTAAAAATAAGATTCTTTTAGAACTTTGTAAAGCTTATCATTTGAGCAACATGCCACTGAAAGGTGAGTGTGAGGTTCAGTTCTCATGGACAGACAAGACTGAGAGACTCTTAACGCTCCACTGCAGTCCCCATGTGTTCACTGTAACTGCATATCACACATGGGGACTGAGGCTCACCTCAAATTCATACACGCAATGTTAGAAGGTGTTATTCACCCAGAGGTGAGCTGAGGGGAGAATATATGTTCTTCTGCTTTCCTCACACATTTTCTGTCATTTCAATAATATCCTGTTGGAATGAGCAGACAGAGACTCCAGGGGAAGTGTCAAATGTTGCACCAGAGAAAATTTAGAGGAGAAAATTACACTGGCTGAGTCCATTGGGAGTTGTCTAGTGCTTCCTCTTGTCCCATGGCAGGATGGGTTAATCTTAAACCATTCCTGGCAAGGACTGGTTACACAGATGGAGACTCCAGAGTATCATAGACTAAACAACTCCCATAAGTCAGTCTCCTTTCTCTTACAAAGTTGTTTCTCAGATATCTAAACCAAATCTCCCTTGTTGAAATTTAAACTCAGTATGTCTTTTTCTGCAGGAGCCATAGAAAATAAATTATTCCTTCCTCTCTGGCAACTGCACACTTGAAGACTTTTCTCATGTCTTCCCCTTTCTTCTCCCCTCCTAGATCAGATAACCCACAAATACATTTGCCCTTTTGCAGTATATTGCATTGGCTAGTGAAATCCAGGAATCAATTACATAGATTACAAGGGACTTGAATGACAGCCTAACAGGATACAATACCCAGCGTGGTGTCTGAACGAACAGCATGTGAATACTTATTTAATGTCAGTATTTGCCTATGGTGCATTATGGCTTTATCTAATTAATTACATTATGAAGAGCTTGATTATGATAGCAGTGAATGTCTTTCCTGCCCACTCTTATCACTTGCTTAAAACTATTCTGTTCAGCTGAGATATACAAGCATCTGAGAGCTCATTTAGATACTAGGTACCAAACAGTGCATTCTCATTCCTAGGGTTTGGGTTTTTTTTTTTTTCAGAACCTGTTATCTGATGATCATAGCTACTAAATAAGCCCTCTTAATACCTCCACCAGATCAGATTATTCAGAAGTCAAATGAGAGGGGAAAAAAAGCATCCTGAAATATTTGTTCATTTCCCCATTTTTAAGATCTTTCTCATCTCTTCTTTCTTTGTGAAGAAGCCTTTAAGATGTAATTGGAAATGTTGGATACACTCCTTCAAAAATGTTCTCTGAACAAATTACCAAGTGCCATTCTGTGAAATGAATGGATCACAAAGAGCAGCACTTCTTCAAAGGAAAGCAGGCAAGCTGATATTCAAGTGTTTGGTCTTTTATTGGTTGTCACTCGCTTCCTCAGAACATTCTTGGGAACAGAATTATTTTATTTCTCGATTGTTTCCCAAGCAAGGCTCTTTATGCAGTTCCCCTGATTTCACAGTCAATTTTAATTGAATGTTTTCATTCATTCCTGTGTAAAGTTTCATTTTAAAGACATTCACATCTGGGAGATGGCTTGGTCTCTGCCAAATGTATTCTCATGTCTGCTGTTTTGTGAACCATTATTGCATTAGGATTTTTGTTCATCAGTCATACATGTGTACCAGCCTATATCTTTAAACTGTAAAGGGCAGAATTATAATAAATAAAACTTTAAAACCCCAGCGGATCCAAAAGACCAACAAAGAAAAGTTTTGCTTGTCCAAAGTGAGGTACATCACTCGCTCAGTAACATGTTCTTTCCCAGTCTCCTTAGTCATGTATCAACAGATTGGTCACGTGTAAGCTGTGTTACAAAGTGTTTATCCATAAACACAGATGATGGGTTCAGCAGAGATCTGAGAAAAGTGTTTCATCCTCATGTGCTGAGCCCGCGAGCTCTATCGTGGTGCACGGCAGTATGGTCGGCGCTGCTGGGACCAGCATGGGTACAAATAAGCTTAATGACTCAACTTACAATTACTGTCCTGACAGAGTAGTGAAAATGGTCTTATGAAGCATCCTGGGTCTTTATATCAGTGATGAGCTTTATATCTGTCTATCCTATATATCATATCTTTATATCAATACTGTGCCAGAATCAGAGAGAAGAAGCCTTCAATACACATGCATCTGAAATTTGGGGGATTCATAGCAGCAGATTATGGTGCATCCACTCAGACCCAGAGATAAAAACTGGGAACTCCTGAATGAAGTTTAGTTGTGGGGTATGAATGATACAGAGAGACTTCAGGGGAGTGACAGTTGTGTATAAAAGGTCTGTTATAGGGCTAAGGTGGCAATTGGACTCTATAATGCTTTTACTCCAAAACAGTTTAGCATTGCTGTCATTTACCGTCTTTACGGGACACTATGTGGATGTAAGATACGTCCTCTCCTGCAAAATCTCAAGGAAACAACTACAAAGGGAAGACACTAAGAGAAGCTGCAGAGACCTGAAGGTAGCTCTTGAAGGATCCAGCTATGAAAAGTCAGGACAGCATTACCTTTTGCAGGCTGTGAATCACTCACAGAGGCACCAGTTCATGACCCTGAGGCCACACTGATGTTTGCTCCTGAAGACAGGACTCCCTGGATGATAAAGTAGCATGATTGCTCCAGGTGTCTCTATCCACCCCAAAAGGCAGAATATTGACTGGCTGATTTAAGCAGAATAAACAGTAGTATATGAACCCAAAATAGTCTGTTCAAGGGTCATCCTCCTTCAACTCATGGTAATAAAGCACAAAAATTGCAGGGGAAAGACTCTCAGACCTCCTATATAACCCAGCTATGATGATGGGATTTGTCCGCTCTTAGCAAAGGTTATCCTGAGTTAGCAGAAAAAAAAAGAAGAAAAAAATCAAAATTTATACATATTTTGATATTATTTTCCAGATTTAAATGAACAGTGAGTCTGAGTATGGAAGAATAATTAAATGCTGAAGTAATTATATTGATTAACACCATGATCATGTCTGACATTTGTAATATAAACTGAAGAACAACCCACAACATGGATATGTGTGGCTATGACATTTCTTAAAGTGTCTTCAGAGATTAAAATCACTAGATGAATGTGAGTCATTACACAGTTATCTTTGTGTCTTCTCCTTTTAAGATTCTTTTTGCTGTGACTTGAGAAATAAGGGAAAGAGACGATGTTTCGAAGTTGTTATGAAAAGCCCTTTTTTTTTTCCTGGCTGCTTTAACATCTAAGCAAAGAGCATCTGAAGAGACAAACAAAAACATTCCTGTCTTTTGAGGTCAGAGCAATACACACAGCCATGGAATATATTCCTCTGCTCATGCAGAAGGCGGACACATTGTCATTTTGCAGCATTTGGCCTTGGGGACCAGCTGTCTGTAACCCAAGGCCTAGTCCAGTTCAGTACAGCTGTGTGACCTTGGCTAAGTTCCACTGAGAAAATTGTTGCTAAGGTGTGACAAAGTCCATGAGCTGAAGTCATGCAAGATAAGAACAGCAAAAACACAGACAAAATTATAGTGGTTGAGATGGTGATAAGTAGGAGCTCAAGGATGCAAGAGGAAAAATACTGTGAAACTGCTAACGGGGAAAAAAAAAAGGGAGAGAGGTAAGAAGCAGAAGACATGCTTTGATTGACAAACAGCCCACTCCTAGGAGTGATGGAGATCTGCCTTTTCTCTCCATTCTCATAATTACCTGGTCAGAAAAGACAACCCAGGTTGCTCAACAGGGGTGATGAGCTTCTTAATGCTTAGACTCATAGCACATCAGTCTTACCCACCTCCTGTGAACACTAGTAAATAAACAATTATACTCTTAAATTCAGTAATATCCTGACTGCAGAAGCTCTTTGCTCATGGGGAAAGGCATGCATACAGCAGTGCCCAAGGAAGGGATGGAGGGGAAATTAAAAACTTTGTTACATTTTGCAATTCCTAGAAGCTCAGCCATGCACAGGATTGTGCTAGCTTCTCCCCAAGCACAGAACAAGCACTGAAAAATGGCTCCTTCCCAGAGAACATCCAGCCAAAATGCTCATCAAGAGAGCCTTTGACCTCATACACTTCTGCATTTTTAACAGAGGCCACAGTTATTATGCCCATTTGCTTAACAAAGCAGTGATATGAACTCACTCCACCGAGGAAGCAGTCCTGTTAGCAGGCTTAGGGTGAAGAGTACAGATTTCCATGGACAGGTTCCTCCTGTATCTCAAAAAAGGCCACAGAAGAATACACACCCCTGAGGAGAACCACGCAGGTAGGGGATGTGCCTCATACAGACACAGCACTTGTCTTGGGTACTGCTTCCACTGCAAACAGGGTTTTGCACACTTTCCTTAGCTGCCGCCCAAAGGACAGCCCAGTTTAACAGTAGTGAAGTGTGCCCATTGACGTTGCCTTGGGAAAATGTATGAAGGTGGAAGAGGTTTTGGCCATTTGGATGTTTTCTGGCTAGAGATCAGATATAGGAGGTTGAATGAAACTCCCTGATTTTTAGTAGGTGTCCAATTCAAATGGCATTAAAGTCAGCATGAGTCTTTCCAGGAGTTTCAGGATCCTTCTGAAGCAGAGGATCCCAAGGACTCCTGTGTTTTCCAGCTGAAAATATGTCTGTAGTAGCAGTGACACTGTAGTTGTGATAATGCAAGGATATAAGCAAGGGAAATTTTGAAGGAAGAGGAACATATATTACTAGCATATAATAATCTCAGTAATAGTACTTCATCAATGCACGCAGCATGGGGAACAAGCAGGAAGAGCTAGAGTTCTGCATGTGGTTGCAGGGCCATGATCTCATCGCGATTACAGAG
>BOSO01009081.1:0-28260 GCA_018403395.1 Gorsachius goisagi | reverse complement strand
TGTTAAATCCTATTTGGGACTCAGTCATTTATAACAACATTGTATTCATGCACTTCAGCAGAAAATGGCTGGTGTAAGATGATCTACATGGGTACCATACATTCTGCTCTACTTATATTATCAATGATTATGCTGAACTTGGTTTCTGTGTGAAACACACTGTGATTCACTACATTCAGTTGTCTTTTCTACTGGGCTGGGCTAGTTAAGATCACACTGCTTTGCTTATTTATTTATTTTTTTTAAAGGCCTTTGTGTGTGAAGTAATTGTGTAGTTGTTTATCTTCTGTGAGTGGTTGTAACAAGATTTATGCTGTAGTCCTAGCTATGAATGTTAGTTGTACAGCTGTTTTTCTTAACAATGTTCCTATCTTCAGGATGGAGGATTTCTGCACAGCTGCTAGAAATTACTGTTGCTTTTCTAGCAGGAAGATATTTAGTGGAAATCGGGGAGCTGGAAGCGTAAATGAGAGAGCCAGGGGATCTTTGCAGAAAGCCATAGCTCCGCTGACCTTGATACGCTTACAGTAGTGGACAATGCAGCGCTGGGCATTTAAACACTGTTATGAGAAGTATAAAATGTTGTCTGGATGACAACTGGGCTGCCATGACATTTTGTGAGGTAGGGTCCTTATTTTCATTAGGAAAGCTGAATTGGTTATTGTTCTGTCTAGAGGATAGGTATCACAAGAGAATGCTCCTTCTGCTTATTTTTTGGATTAATTCAGTCCCAGCTACCTAATGTCACTGTTCCTTCCATGAAATATTTCCACTTCTAGAACTACAAACTAAAATAATCTGCAGTCAATTTAGAACCAGGCTCTATATTTTATTTGAATAATGATGACAGTTTCCTTAAAATCAGAGGTGAAATTCCGTCACTGGCTGGATATGCAGAGGAGTCTGAAATGCATAATATACCACTGAATGAGTTGTGTTTGAGAATGTCTAAACTGTCTTGCAAATAAATGTCTCCAACATCATGTTTTATTTCCAGGGAACTTTGTTTAGTGAGAGCATGAGTTATCTCTGCCATGTAGCAGTCAAGATTCACAGTTTTAGTGAAAGATCTACTACTACAGGAATAGACTTCCTTTGTTTACAGGAGGGGGGGGAAGCACCCTTGAGGCTGTTGTTTATAGCTGCTGACGTGATAGAACACGAACATGCCTTTGCTTGTGGGATCTCAGATTGGCATCTTTACAGGGAGGGGGAATCTTCAAGGGTAGCTTAAAGCTGACACTTTGTCATCTTGCAGTGATAAGCCCTAAAAAGAGCTGTTGTATGCACTGGAGTATGTTATGCATAATAAAAATGGAATACTGGAAGAGTTAGAAACTGTAGTTTGTATTCAGTAGCTGAATTACACAAGGTATGGAGTGCTGTCTTGTGTGGAATGTTCTCGGTTAATGGGAATTTCTTTGCTAATAAAAGGCTTCAAGATTTGATCCGATGGATCTTAAAAATGGTAGAGCTATTTGTGGAAATGATTGGCAGATGTAATCCCTTTTCTGCTCTCATCTACATCTTTCTGAGTCTGTGCCAGCCATTAGACCAAAACATAATTAAATCTAGTCTTTCAGAACCAAAGTAGACATTAATAATTCAGGGTACTTTCTTCTTTTCCTTTTTCTTAGGAGTCTAAGAAAGATAGACACCTTAATCCCACTGAAATGCATACATATGTATTTTTGGCTCCTTTGAAAAATTCAGCCACATTTAATTAATATAATCCAATGGTGATCCCTTATCAACACTTTATTAATGACATATAAATCTTTGACATTCCCTTTGCAAATATTGTGAATGAATTGGAAGTGTCATATGTTACTTAAAATAATGCTACCATAGTTGTTTTTTCTTCTATGTTAGTTGTAAGAAACACACTAGTTTTACTTTTTTTTTTTTTTTCCTGTCATCTTAATTGTACCACTTGATACCCACAAATGCTTCTATAGCATAATAGAAACCAGCTTTCCTCAGTTTCCACTTATCTTTCATTGAGGTAAGTGATGACTTGCTGATAGCCATTGCACAAGCTTTTTTGGAACAAACCTGAGAAAACAGAACAGAGTATAAGAACGTACAAAGTAGCATCGGCCCCTCTAAACTCTGGCAAGTAAGTAAAAAATTTACCTTCTTAAGCAACGTACCACCCTTGCCCTGAATGTAGTTATCCTGTAAGGTAATTATGAAAATTTGATACACATGCTAGTGTGTCCTTTTTAACAGGTACCATGTAAAAGTTTTGGCACTTATTATTTTATTACACTCAAAGAGGTATACAATTAACTTTTGTGCATTATTCTTTAGAAGTCCCCATTTCCTGGTTAATACCTGAAGATACGGCTGCAGAGGAGCTGGGATATGTTGCTCATATTCAGTATTGTGCAATACAGAAAGATTTCTTTTCTTGCGAAGATGCAAGGCAGGAGTGTTGATCTGCTCAAGGGTAGGAAGGCTCTGCAGAGAGACCTGGACAGGCTGGATCCATGGGCCAAGGACAACTGTGTAAGATTCAACAAGGCCAAGTGCCAGGTCCTGCACTGGGGTCACAACAACCCCATTCAATGCTACAGGCTTCGGGAAGAGTGGCTGGAAAGCTGCCTAGTGGAAAGGACCTGGGGGTGTTGAATATGAGCCAGCAGTGTGCCCAGGTGGCCAAGAGGGCCAACAGCATCCTGGCTTGTATCAAGAATAGTGTAGCCAACAGGAGCAGGGCAGTGACCGTGCCCCTGTGCTGGGCATTGGTGAGGCTGCACCTTGAATGCTGTGTTCAGTGTTGGGCCCCTCACTAGAAGAAGGACATGGAGGGGCTGGAGCGTGTCCAGAGAAGGGCAATGAAGCTGGTGAGGAGTCTGGATCCCAAGGCTGATGGGGAGTGGCTGGGGGAACTGGCGTTGTTCAGCCTGGAGAATAGGAGGCTGAGGGGAGACCTTATCACTCCCTAGAACTGCCTGATGGGGGGGGGAAGCTGGGGGTGGGGCTTGGTCTCTTCTCCCAGGTAATGGAAGATGGGATGAGAAGTGGCCTCAAATTGCACCAGGGGAGGTTTAGGTTTGATATTAGGAAAAACTTCTTCACGGAAAGGGTTGTCAAGCATTGGAGCAGGCTGCCCGGGGGAGGGGTTGAGTCCCCATCCCTGAAGGTATTTAAAAGCTATGTAGATGTGGTGTTTAGGTTCATGGTTTAGTAATGGACTTGGCAGTGTTAGGTTAACAGTTGGACTTGATGATCTTAAAGGTCTTTTCCAATGTAAATGATCCTGTGATTCTATGAATTGGTTACGGTCTAATAGGGAGAAACTTTATTTATTTTTTTTTTGCTTTAGGAAAATGAATGCATTTATAAAGTAGGTGATTAGTAAAGAAAAAAAATGTAGGAATATAAATCATAGCTTTATTATTTCAATCCAGGTCTTATGGTATTGGTTTCTGGGAAAAATAAAATAACCTAGCATGTGAGTGTGTGTATATCGGTATGAACAGGTGCAGCAATTGCTTTTGAAATGAGTCCAAGCAAGTAACATTAAGTCCTCATTTTACACCTCACTGAATGCTGTGCAAAGAGCAGAACTTCCCAGCAGCATAATCAGATATAATTCCATTGATAGCTTTGGCGCTGAGCCTATTCACTTAAATCGGTGAAGTAGTATCTGCTCATGCCTCAGTAAACAAAACCTATTATGTTATATAGGTCAGTATTTGTTTTGGGACAGTTCTCAGTCTTTTGAGTGCTTTTCCTTCCAAGTTTAATACTGTATTCCCAAAAAGAGCTTTTATTTCTTCAGCCTCCCACTTCTGATGCTGGAAGAATTGTGGGACCAGTATTGTCTTACTTCAGTTGAGACTTTTGAGGCCTGTATAATGGGAAAAGCATTTTACCTCCAAACTTTGAGTTTCAGTCAAGTGCTTGGTGTGAGGGAAAGGGCTCACAAGATGGATGGATGACTACAGTTGCAGGAGTGAAGCGTGAGGGACAGTTTTAGTTCCTTTAGAAATACTGCAATGCTGTAGGACTGCCGTGTTCCAGCTTGAAACCTAGAAAAAAAAGTGGTTACGGAACCTTCATAAAACCAAACGCTACTGTGGTGAAACAGGGACAGCTTTGCTTCTGTCTCGGTAGGTGAACGACCGTCACTGGAAAATTGGCTGTGTAGTCACCTTTAGTCAGTAAATAGAAAAATAACAAAAAAAGCAGGAGTTCACAATACTGAGTTCTACAAACTCATTGTTCGTGGGGTGGAGTGGTGGCTTGCTCACAAAGTTATAACAGCCTCTTGTGAATGAAGAGCTGCCTTGGGATTCTCTGTGGCAGGTTAGGAAATATTTATGCCTGGAGCTATTATCTAGGAGTTCTGCAAGGAGGGGTGTGTTGCTGGTCAGTGGTCTGGCATTAGGCTCAGCATTTTTTTCGGAGATGTTGGTACTGTATATTATCTTTTGTTTTATTTTAAAATTCATTGAAGTAATGTCATCTTTTGAATATTTCTGTTAGTTTTTCTAGTGCTTGCTAGGGTTCTTTCACTTAATTGCTGTGAAGCCTTCAACCAGTCATGAAGATGTCTGCTTTTTCTTTTTTTTTTTTTAATGAAGCATTTGTAATGAGGCTGAAAAAAGATATCTAGACCTCCCAAATAAATGGAACCATCTCCTCCCTTTCAGGCCTCTCATGAAACCATGCTTTGCTGCTTTCAGGAACACTCTCCTGGTATTGCCACAGCATAGATAGAAATTTGGGAGCTATTTTTGGCTTGCTCATAAACAATTTGTATGCAGACCCCAGTAAAACAAACAATATTAGCTAGGGGCTGTTCTATATTATTTTAAGTAATATAGCTGTGTAGAGAAAAACTGTGGGGGAGGGTGAAGGACCATACTTCCTTTTTTTCAGTGGGGTCTTGCTCAAGTACACTGCTTTTTGATTGCTGCAGTCAGACAGCAAAAAGGAAATAAGCCTGAGGGACATAATGACATCTCTAACCTATCTTAGGAGACACAAAGCAGAGATGACCATCCAGCCTACATCTCCTGACACTCGGTCTCACTGGTAAGAGCGACTTCGCCGTGTATATGGCCCTGATTCAGCTATGTTAAACTTCTTGGGTGTTACCTTAATTTCAAGCATGTACTTAAATCTCACTAGTTTAAAGCAAATCTTATTCATTTTAGTAAAAAAAATAAAAAAGTGCAGAAATAGATTTAAAGAAGGAAGATACATAATTCTCATAAAATGTTGACTTAAGTTATGAAAAAATACCATATTTTGTCTGTACCATCACTGCTGTATATATTTAATAAAAAGAAAAGTAATGCTCTACTACAGAAAGCTGTGTTGTCTCAGAGCTTGAGAAGGCAGCAGTTACTTGCTTCACATTTGGAAGGTGACATTCCCAGCTAGATGGCCTAGAAAATTGTTTTCAAAAAGTAAAAAAAAATAGTTCAGGAGGGCTATTGAACATCCAGCACTCTCCTTTACAACAAATTGCTGAGTACCTGGCAATAGATGACACCATGACAAGTGTTCAGCCTGGGGAGCAGTGACAAGTGATGAGCTATCCAGAACCCCTCTTCCCTTTCAGATCTCGGGTGAGCTTGCAGAGCTGCCACTATAAAATTCACGTGTTTGGGGATTTCTTGGAAATTGATAAACCAAGTGAGGATGTTCCATTGGCATACAATAAATAGGGTACCTCATGATACTGCTGTTTTTGTTTTTCTGTTTTTAAAGAAATGCTTTTCATAGCAAGTTGTACTCACTTCCAAATTGTTTGACGTTAATGGATCCTGAGGAATAACCCAAGCATACAAAAATGTTTATGTTATTTGGGGGGCTTTTTGTAGCAGTTTTCATGTGTGCCAGGTTCTTGGGGGGGGGGGGNNTGTGCCAGGTTCTTCCCCCCCCCCCCCCCCCCAGGAGAATTTTGTAATTGGCTTTTGCAAATCCATTTTTTTTTTTTTACTTGTGCTTTTAAATATGACAATGCACCTTATAAAAACAGTGCAAAGGGAAATGATGCCAACTTCATTATTCCAAAATACATAGGACTTTGCTTCCCTTTAGATTTGTTTATCAGAAGCTAGTATTTGGCTCTATTACCCTTGTGGCTGTGGGACTTTTGTTTCAGCTACGAGTTGGAAGCTTTTAAATGGGAGGTAACTAAACACTACCAAGTTGCTGCTGTAGGCTGAGGGAAATGAGTTTTACGTGCCATTGGTATTTTCTCTGGGTTCCTGACCAGCATTTCAAAGAGAAATTGTCCTTGGAGATTTACTCTTGTGATTTCTATTTAGTGCAGCTATTGTTGTGGTGGGATTCTGGGAGCTGAAAAATAGCATAAAAATACCTGTAGAGCTGATGCATGAGAAATAAGGCTTATAATTATGTTGCTCATTATTAAGTTTGTTCTTTGATTTAACAGCTTCCTGGAACCTGGGATATGCTACCAGTCACATCTAGGGTAGAATTCATCAGCTGTTTTTTGGAAAAGAACTACAGATAGCTTTGGTAATCGCATTCAGTCTGAAATTTTGCCAAGGGTCTGGATTTTCTTTTCAAAAAGTGCCAAGGCATCTTTCACTGCCACAAATTACAACACTTACCTTTCGGAAGGGATGCAAGGATAGGCTTACTGTGAAGAATATGGTTGCAGAAATAATTTGCCTATCACATAAATAGCATCTGCATGTGGTAGTATTCCTCAAGAGAAGAGAAAGAGACAGATGAGCTGCCAAGCAGTACAGCTAAATTGCATCTGAAAAGAAAAAGTACCGGTTATAGGAGGATATAGGTAATTGGGACCATATGTTGTTCCAAGCTTCTTTCTTCAACTGAGCAGTCATGTATTACAGTGCAAATAACCGAAACGGCTTCAGCCTCATCTGGAAGTTATTTTACTTGCCCAGTGATAGCCTTGAGTTCTTTAGGGTTGTGAAGGCCTTCATCCAAAAATCTTTGTTATGCACTTTCTGGGATAGAACCAGTGGCATTGACTAAGCTAGAGAAATGATAGGAAAACAGTGCTTGTGAGGCTGTTGAGCATCGAAGCAAGCAATACTTTGAATGTGGGTATCAAATATCCATCTAATACTTAGTAGGTGGTAACTGTAAGAGAAGATTGTGATGGAAAAGGGAGTTTCTTTCAGTTCTACAGGCATGTGTGCTACTCCAAGATCTCTGTAAAGAAAAAAGTGTAAAATGGGATAAGAGGCAGAAATGAGGCATGCTAGAAGAAACACAGGAGTGTATGTAGTGCATAAGGGATGGACTGTTAAGCTATGCTGCAAAGAACAGGTCTTTTCCAGAAGGTTCAGTCAAGAATGAAGTGCTTTTTACCAGTAGGTAGGGAATGCTCAAAGAGTAAGTATTAAGATTTTTACATGCAAATTTGACCTCTGGCTTTCTGAAGGCCTTGGCAAAACCCAGGAGGCACATTAACAGTGAACACTATCCAAATGACATTTCAAACGCTAAATACGGTAACTCACTCTTCTCTTATATCCCATCTGTAATTGTTCTGTCTGTCTAGCTAATTTCCTAGAGTCCTGTCACACAGCAGTGTATTTATCCTCATCACAGACTTATTTCACTTATCTAAGATACCCAATTTGGATGAGTAAAGGAATACCGCTGCAGTGCCATTCTGCACTGCCTAAGAGATAAGCTTCCAAAATCTCAATGTGCTCCCCTAGAGTAGTTAGGGCAGTGTCCAGGACCTCACCTATAAATCAGTTCCTGACCCTGTGCCTTATATTAAAATCCAAAAATCGTTTGTGTTCAGGATTTCAAAACTGTTAGTCTGTGCTATAGCAGAGGATCCATCTTACTAATTCTGGCACCTCTAACATCTAACCCTGTTAAAATGTCATTCTTCTCTGATCGTCATTGTACACGAACTCCTAAATTACTTTTATTCCCTTTCCATAATTCTTGTTGTTGTCTCATCACTGCTTCTTACAGATTTTTCCCTCTTGGCATTGCATCATAAAATGAGCATGTTCTCAGGCTTCACAAGGGGCTGACATGATGATCCTTCCAGCCTGGAGAGGGCACGGACATTGTGTGAGCTATCTGGAGATAAGTGGTTGTTTCAGTTACATTATCTATTGCATGTGCTCAGACACTGCTCCTCTTTGGAGATCTTCCCAAAACCAGCAAGAAACAGGGACAAGCCAGCACCTTTTGAACGGAAGCCATAGGCAAGTAAGTATACGCAAGCACTGGAAATTCAGAAACTAAGGGATTTCCTACACCACAAAACACCGGCTCGTACTTACTACAGCATATAGTCATCTCTGGCTGCTGCCATGGTTGCCTTTTCCAAACATGGAGAGGAAGTCTGTATGGATATATACTCTGCCTCTTAATATTGCTCTTGCTAATTTTTTCCATCACTTCAGGATTCCCAATGAGCAAGGGGAGTGAAGAATTGCAATCCCAGCTGTCCCAAGAAAGAGTTAATCTTTTCCTACTGTGATGTGTAATCTTTTCCTACTGCGAAGAAGGGAAGAATAGGAACTGAGCTGGGTTTCAGAAATGCTTGTTCTTTAGACTTTTATCAATGATGTAGGGTTTTTCTATTGCGGTGGTTTGTTGGGGATTTTTTTGCCCTCCTTTCCTCCCCCAGTACTGCAGGTTGTTCAAACGTGACTGCCTGTGGGAGACTTTTCATGCTTAGTACTGGTGCTGTTTTCTCTGAACTGATTTATGTTGTTTTAATTATCATGATTTCTATTGGGGTCTGTAATCTCTCAGATGGGTCAAGCTTGTAAATGGAAACTTTGCCTAGGAGTGTTCACATTGTGCCTGGCAGTAGCCTTTCCATCATAAATATGAATGTTTGCCATTATAAAGTTTGAGGAAAGTTGGTGGTGATGAGGTTTTGGGTTGGGGGGCGGAGGGATGGGGGGTTGGGTTTGGGTTTTGGATTTTTTTTCCTTCACTGCTTCTTCAGAGAACTGTGCTCCCTAGCTGGAAGATATAATGGCTGTATGAATTGCTATTTAATCAGGGATGCTAATTAAGTCTTAGCTCTTAATGCTTTCATGGGGGAGCTGTATATGATTTGCAGTGGCTGGAATTGCAATGGCAGGCAATTAAGTTGCTCTTGGCTCAGTAGGACCTGAAAGTGCAGCTTTATGAGGGATATTCAGGACTTGCAAAGATCCTGCCACCTTCAATGTTTTCCTTGGTCTGAACACATTTGTTGTTGTTATTTTTAAAAGGAAATAATCTAAAGCAGTGAGACAGTGAAGAAAAGCATTCATTCCAGATTTTAAGTAGTGTTTTGTGTGTGCATAATTACAGTAGTACATTCACTTTTATGACACAGTTAATATAATTGTTGGTTAAATACAAAGCCCATTCTTAACAGAAATCTTACTCAGCTTTCAGCATTGCTTGTTTAGTTTTATAATGCAATTGAGAAACTAAGGTCCTTAGTCATGGCTATCTGCTACCTCCTTAGATGCCAAGAAAGGGTTCCTACTGACAGGTCTTGGCAACACTTTTCAATCAAGTGGGTCAGACTTAATACAGTGGGTGGTCTTAAATGACAAATTTTGCAACAACTGTAAGATCTACGAGCTGAAATGGGAGAAAACATGTGGAATACTTGACAGGCTTATGTAATACAGACAAAACCAAACCAGCAACTAAATACTGCAACAAAAAGCATGGAGGTCTTCTTGGTGATTATGACTGGGCTGAGATTTTTAGGTTTGGGGATTTTTGATCCCCCAGACGTTTTATCTTGATAGTTGATATCAGTGATGTTTTGTGGTGGTCATCGTAATCTTTGGTCCTCTAGGAACTGATTTAGTAATCACGTCATAGCCTTGCGTCCAATAATATGAGATTTCTGCATGGAATAAGGGACAGCAGGGAGAAGAAAAATATTCTTTTTTTTTTTTCTTTATCTGAATAATGCTTGGAAAGGCAGACTTCTCTTAGGAAAAAAAAAAGGTAATTGAGAGAAATTCAGACACTTGAGGCAGGTGAAAGAGAGTACAAGATGGACTTAAGAGTTTTTAGATTAAAAGCACAGTATATAATCAGCCTGTGAGACCAGAGGAGGTTTTTACATTGTTTTCAGCAGTCATATCTTTCCTTCCCCTACTGCAGCAGTCCCTTCTCAATAGGGCAGGAGCTAGCAAAAATGGAAATGTAAAAATGATGAATTAAAAAGATAGTCGGGAAGACTGTGAACAGGCATGCTAATGACATAAGGAACAACGTTGGGTCACGCTGAGCACAGGTCAAATGGTTGGTCTTTACCTACTCCATGAACACACGTTCTGAAGCTTACTTTTCCTTTGGCTCAGGGAATTAATATAGTGCTCTGTATTGTTTTTCAGCTGTATACCACTCAATTGCATTGCTAAAGTACACTAAACTTTGACACTGGGATGATAAGCTGACAAATATTAATTGAGGGCAACAGAAGCCATGTACTGCAGTGATGCAAATCGCATTGAAATAGTCAAGCAAATAAACCGAACTCAGCAAATTAGCTTGGGTACTAGAAATGCTACAGTGGGTAACTTGATGAGCTTATTCAACTAGGCTGTATGCAGTAGCTGAGCTAGATTTTTCAGAGCCATTTTAACTGTCTTGGTGCTGGAGTGCATTGTTTAGTGTAGATGATAAACACTTTCTGTAGCTTGTGCTGATTTGTTATGTGATACAAGGAATCTTTACCACTAGCACTCTCAGTCTTCCTTGGCTGGGCTTAACCACAGTGAAGTAGTCTGAAGTGGTATCATCCTGACTCTGGTCTACTCTAAAGTGCTTTCAATTAGCTACATTAAATAAATGTCAGAAAAGCAGAAATTATGATTGTAACAGTTGTTAATGCATTGAGGCTCTTTCTGCTTTGCATTTTAAACCTGTTCTGCAGCTGGGATTAGCTGACTTCATCCTTCGGGATTCTTCCATATTTGAGTTTTGGCTTACTACTATCTTGCCCCAATTGCGATCAAACATCACAGGTGAAGAGGCAAGTTGCTTACAGCAGAGATTGTCAGACTTCAGATGCTAAAAGCTTCCCAAGAATCTGGATACCCAATTACTACTAAAGTGCTCATTCAAGTACATGGAAATGGGTGAGACAACTCTTGGATACTGCAAACCGCACTCTGATTCTAAGAGAGAAAAGGACAGGTGTTATGTAAGCTGTTCTTTAAGTTAATGATCAACAAAATTATTGACCTTTGAAAACTTGAACATTATCCATCGTAGACTGCCATACTGACCTCTGTATGGGAAGAGGTTGCACTTTGAAATGTCTATGGCCCCTCAACCATGCAATCCTCTGGTTCCAGAGAACATGTGTGGTGACTGCTGCGGAAATCTTTATGGTATAGAGTTTGATATGATCTTTGTGAAGAGGACTAGATTCCAGTTCCAGGTTAATCAGTTCCTGTTAGATGGCTATGGCCATTTCACCTTTCTGAGTCTCAGTTTATAATTGCTGTAAAATAGACAAATGATCCTATGTTGATTTTTAATGTTTAAAAGCTGTTACATGTAACATTCTAACAGCAAGGAATTACTGCTGCTTAAGAGAACTCACAGGCATCGTACAAGATCAGTATTCCCTAATTTGTTCCAGTGTGAAAATACATCTATTTCAATGGGTTTACCTCGAAATCTTCTCCTGCTTTGAAGGGTCTGGGCAGTACTAAGATACTAATTGAAGTAGAATGCATTGATCCTGAGGAGCCCCTATGGGAGAGTTAAGTGAAATCTTTGAAGGGAAAAGTGTGGAGAACATGTACTGTGTGGTGTGGCAGCAGAGGAATAGATGCTAATCCAGCCTAAATAATATTGGGAGACTGGAAGCTTGCTGATGAATAACATTGCTCATCTATTATCCATAAGGAGCTGAGAATACGGATTTTCTTGATTGGCAAGAAAATATAACTGTCCCAATTTTCAGGCTGTTTTCTCAAATAAATTGAGAGAGTATTATTGCATCTGTAATTGCCTGAGGACACTTTCCCAGATCTCCACTTGAGAAATTCTGGTACAATAATATAATTTGGACACACTGAAAATAGGGGTCACTTGTTAATACTTGAATGCCAGAAATGTGCTCTGTAGCGTTTGTGTGCTGGCTTTTTCCAGTGAAGAGCCTCTCTGCTGGCTCAGAGCAGAGCTTGGTGATAGGCAGATTTTACAGGTGGTTAAGAGTGGGATTTCCAGATGTGCTTAAGGATGACACTGAAACTGAATTCTTGCTGATTTTTGGAGGGTTGTAGGCTTAAATATCAATTATAGATCTGACCCAAAGCAATGTTAAAACACAGAATTGAATACTCTGTTGCTGTTGGATCACACTGTTTCCCTTAATAGCACATATGTGGATGAGACATGTTTGTATCTTTGTTGGAATTCAAGGGCTTGAGTAATTTTAGAGAAACACAAAAAAATGTGGTTTCTTGGGCGAATCTGAAGCAGACATCACTGATTGAGAAGTAGATGGCTCTTCTGTTGTAAGGGGGGAGGGGGGGACGGGGCTTGAGTGCTGCCTTAAACCAAAAGTTAGGCTCCAGCTGGAGTTCTTGGAGCAGTCCAGCTTGGGGAGGAGGTTTGAGCTGTGTTTTTACTGCTGTTAATTTCATTAATAATAGAGCTGTTGTCCAGGAAGAGACTGAATTCTTGAACCAGAAATATGCACAGACTTCAAGCGCTTCAGCTGAAAGGTGCTTTTGTTTATTCTGAGAATGTATTCATCAACATAGCTTGTATTCCTGGTATTTTAATGTAGTTTTTATACATGCTTACAGTCATTAGTTTGCAAATTCTGATTGAATTGGCAAATTAGATTCCTTCACCCTTGGCAAGTGCCACAAACCTTGCAATTGCAAGGCTGTAAAAGTCTGAGGGCGTGAAAAAGCAGTTTCCAAAAGGGGAAAAAAAATCATACCAAATTATTTGCTGCAGCAAATAAGCTTTTGTCTGATGTAATTAAATACATATAACTGTTTGCTTTTTCTAGATGGTCAAATGGGATTAAAGTGGTATCAGTATGAATGTTCAAATCCCCAAGCGTGGATCTGGAAAAATGTTTTCTGATATGTTGTTGTTCAGGTCAGGCAGATGGCAATAAAGCTGGCAATCTTGCAGATTGGTACAGGCTCATCCATTTTGAGAACACGGCAAGCCGTGTGTGCACTCTTACCTGATATGAAAACACATTTTTCCTTTTTAAGTTTCTTCCTGATGAACTGTGCACCTTTAGAAAAGGGCAAGTTTAACCTAATCTTCTCCAGGGAAAAATCAGCAAAATCAAGTCTCCTATGTATAGTATTTTTGCTCAGGTGGCTGACTATTCAAACAAATGGAGAGGGAAAAGATAACTGTCTCCTTTGCCTGCTTGAGAAAGGTGTTTGCCTTCAAGACTCTGGCTTGGACTTGATACTGAAAAATATGCCCCTTGAGATCAAGGAAATTTGTGTCTTGTAGTGACTGATACTAAGTAATTAAGTTTCTGCCTTTGAGTGAACAGCTGTCCTCTTAGAACATAAATTGTCATTGGGTTGAAACTGAAGGTTTAACACTTTCTTTTTGACAAGGTCTGACTTATTTCTAACAAGGTTTCTCAAGTACCTTCTCTGTCTCCAAAACCAGCCTATTTGTCGTCTGGCCTGTGTGAACAAGAAACCTGCCACTATACTTACACAGGTGGCATATTTTGTCTGGGACTTGCAGGTTTTCTACACCTCCTGCTTGTTGGTCTGGACTCCTGATGGGCTTAATTATCCCAATTAACTACTGGACCAGTGTGGTATCAGTGTCACTGACAGAGATCTTCCAGAATTGGCAAGCACTCGTTCTGGGGCATAGAATTTGAGGGGAAAATTGTCCAAAATAATTGACTCCGGTTTTCAGATTCCAGCATTAGCCTTTGGTTCCAAATTGTCTTGTGTTCTCCTTTATGTGTTGATGTTCACCAGATGGCATATTTATTTATTTATTTATTTATAAGAGTAGCAGGCTTTGATTCCTGACAGAAATTGGCATTTGGTGTTATCCAGTTTTGTTACCCTATCAGTTCACTTTCAGTTATGAGTATTGTCAGTGTTGGTCCATGGATGTCTTCTGGTAAGTTTACTGTAAATGAATGTGTGTTAAACAAACAAAACCCCACCCAAACCAAAAAAAGCACACACACCAAAAAAACCCCCACCAACCAAACCAAACAAAAAAACCCCACAAAACAACAACAAAACAAAAAAACCTACAACCTACAAATCAATTCCTTCATGAGGCAGAAAACCCTTAGTCTATGTTTATATTATGGTAGGTAAGGCAGACAAATTGTTCTGTATTTAAGATGAATGACTTTGTGTGAGAGCTAGCCATTCTTAATGGTCCCAAACAAGAAGAGAGATTAGGGGGTATACAGGAAATGCCTAAGCAGATAGCTCAATCTGTTTCTTTGACCAAAGCAGCAAAGCTAGAGACAGGCAAAACCAAAACTACAGTGATTTGGTTAACAATTCACATGCCCTCCATACTGGGAACCCTTGTGCTATATTTCAATGTATTCTAAATAATCCTATGCTAAAAGCTGTTTAGAATCATTGCTGTAGGTATGCTATTAGCCATATAAATAAAATGCCACATCACACAGGTATGACCAAGGAATCGCAAGTTCTCTCAGCTCGGGACCTGCAGCTGAAGTGCCAGCACGATGCATGAGAAACGTATGAGTAGGGGCTGCACACAGAGCCTCAGGTTTGGTACCTTGCCAAGTGCGAATATGAGCCCCATTGTGATGTGTAGAAGACTTGCTACCATGAGTGTATAGAGAATATTAAGGAAGATTTGCATCCCTCAGTTACATAAACTTGAGTTTGAGTTGCTGCTGAATTGCTGTTAAGGGAACTAGGGCTTAGATACATAGCTGCAAAATACACAGAATGCATTTGTGTTTTGTTCAGAGTGAGCCAACTGTTTAGAGCGGAATCTGACCCACTGCTTGTCTTGAGACAGGTTTTCAATATAGCCTTAAAATCATTTGGGACAGAAGCGAAACCGTGCCCCGTTGGGATTGTAAGGCTATTGAGTCATCAGTGAAAACCAGCAACTGGTTTTCACGTAATGACCACTTGTAAAATTCTCAAATTTATCTTAAGCTTTTTTTCTTTTTCTTATTTTTTTGAAGTGCATGAAAGCAGATTGTTCCATTTATCTCCTACCTTCAGAGTGAGCTTCCTGATTGTTTGCCCTTATCACTTCAAGCCAGAAAGTTTGTATAGATTTGCTAGGCACCTCAATATTGCAGCTTTAAATTCATGGTATGGCAGGAGAGGAGAGCGGAGAATTCCTTGTTTCCATTTAAACTGCTTTTAGTTCAGAATGAAATCCCATTCAAACTTCAAGGTTTGGATTGAAGTTTGAGGATCAAAGAAAACGGAACACAAAGAAAATGTGGCTTTAGCTTGGAGCTGTATCTGAAAAGGTAACTTCAGATTCAGGTCTTTTCTTTTTTTCTCTTCTGGATCCCTCTCCAAAAGGGTATGTTTCTTCTAGTTTCTGCTGAAAGAGGCTTACTGTATTAACATGTGCATATGCCTGCAGTCTCTTTGGTTTGGTTTGCAGTATGTGATAACTGCATGTAAGAATCACAAATGTAAAGTCTTTTCTTATTCAGAAAATAGGGCTATTTAAAATAAGCCATGATCTAAAATGTAGAAGCAACACCCAAATTAGAATCATTTGGAATTAGCAGTGTTGACACCTGCTATTGTCAGTTGATAGGCTTGTAAACTAGGAAACAGAGCATCTGCTGTAGCTGCTGTAGCTGCCTCCTCTCCACCAGGCTCCGGGAAGTTATGGCTGCTAAAATTGGATACAGATTTTTGTGGGAGTTGGGGGAGTTCATTCCCCCCTGAATGAATTGCAATAAAGTGACACAAATTGAAGGAAGCTTGACTTGCATGAAGATGGCATACCCAGTGTTAGATGGCCTCTGACAGTGTGGACCATTACCATTACTCTGTTTGTCAAAATGTATTTCTAGCCCTGAGTCTGATGCATGGAGCTTTGTGGATCCTGTCTGTTGGGTGGGTCCCTGAGCTTTAGACAGTGTCCTGCTCTGGATGTCATCCAAAGCAACTTGCCTAGTTACAGATGTCATCCTGTGAAGAATAAGCTGGCCATGGGACTTCTAGGCAGTGTTTTCAGATTTAAGACAAACCGAAGTATATCCAAATTTAGAAACTGGAGGTGGCAGGAGGAGTACATTAAACCAAGGGAAACATCCAGCACAAAAATGCAGTATTTTTGTTGCCCAAACTCTGTTTTTATTAAACCACAGCTTTTGAAATTTTGTGACTTTAAGTTTTCTTCATAATTTTTACAGAAATTGTTTTTCTAGTCCTTTTGGCTTCATGAAATTGAAGCATGAAATTGAACCTTGTATGGTTTGGGGTTTTTTTAAGGCTAATAAAAATAATTGTAAACGCTGTTTTATTTCTCTCTCGCTCTTCCCCCCCCCCCCCTCCCCCCACCCCCCCCCGGTGAAGATAACCTTTTCAAGTGTTAACAACAGATTAGATATCCATTTTAAGACAGTATCTGGTCTAAATTTGGCCTAACTGGGTACTGGGAATTACACGAGAAATTACAGGTTGAGTTACTGTGCACTTAATGAAATTCTGGGTGTTTGGATCAGATTCTGTGAATTTTGGCTTTGAAAGCTTGGTGGGGGCATATACAGCTTGCAGTAAGAAGCATTGCCATTGCTACTGCTCCCTGTTTCAATAGTGGACTACTTGTAGCCGTGCAACATTGTGAGTGCTGATACAAAACAGGAGTCATTCACAGGTTGGGGATCAATAGTCAGTGCCTGTATTAAATATAGGAAACTTCCGACCAGAATGATGCTCTTTCTGATGTATTATGGTATGTGGACCAATGTGTTTCTAACTACTGTTGCCCAAAACAATAACACTTTAAAAAAAAATTTTTTTTTTAGATGATGACAGATGGGAGATGTTTACAGATCTCAAAGAAACCAAAATCCCAGGAGACTAGATCAGCACATAGAGAAGGAAGGCAGAGAGTTTTATATCATGATTTCACATCATGTTTTCACCAAAGGAACTATGTAGGTCTTCAGGGACATGGCAGCTGCCAATGAATTAGGCTGTGCACCAGTTTTCACAGGCATCTAACAAAGTTAGTAACCCTAATCTGATGGCTGCCCCAGGACTGGCTATGGCAGATTTGGCTTGAGCTAGGGGGCACTGGCCTGGCAGAGCAGTTTCATACAGTTAGTTCTTTCCCCCAGTGGCCCCCAGCCTATGCAGACTGCAGACCCCTCGCCATCTTTAAAGGAGCAGTTTGAGCAGCTCCCTAGTCTCACTAAGACGGGTGCTGCCACACTCCAGTCCAACTCGTGCAGTGACACCCTTCCGCCAATGCTACAGGACCACCTCCTCCATCTCTAGGCCACCTAGAGATGGCTACCTGCCAGCAAATGTGGCTATAGCATTTCAGGGTATTCTCTTCTTTGGTTAGAAAAAATAGCATGTGATTTACCAGATTGGTAAAAATTAAATAACAAATGATACCTGCAGTTACTTACACTGAGAATTGTGTTTTGGGTTTTTTTTTCCCCCTTGTGTGGAGGCTGTGATCTTTTCTGCAGCCTCTATGTGCCTTTATTTTCCTTCACAAGGCAAACGGTCTTTCATACCTAATCATTTGCACATGCTGGAAATAAAAAGAGGCTCTTAGAGAAGTGTAGCAGTATTATTATTGAGGGTTAGGGGATTCCACTGAAAGAAACTGCTCTATATTCTGCCCCAGCCTACTGCTTGGGCAAATAACTTTGGCTTTCTGTTCTACTTGCTGCTCCCTTTTTCTGTCCTGGCTTCCTGCATTGGTGTGTCTCCAAGGTCTTGTCTTTGTGCAACTCCCTGAGCCCGCTCAATGCCTTTAAGGCAGGAAGTCAGAGATGCCCAACTCCTGCCTGCAGCAGCTCAGTGGAACTGCTCTGGCCAAGGCAGAAACTAGGGGCACAGTATCACAAATACCAAATAATTGTGCAAAATAGGGGCCAGTGGAAAAAAAGGTAGATGGGCAGGCTGTTTGCCTGGGAGGAGATGAGGGTGGTAAAGGGGAGAGGGGTGGATGGGAGAAAGAGGTATGCAAGGGGAGCAAATCAGGTGACTGGCAGCACCTGTTAAGTCAGGGCTGCATTTGTTTTCTGCAATTCAGAGTGGGACAGTAAATCCACTGCTCCACTGAACTTCCATTTGGCTTGCTTCTGTGGCCAAGAGGGACTTCGTACATTGGGTTGTTTCCTGAGCATCAGCAAGAAGATACTGGAACCTGACTTAGCATCAACCAGGATGCTGACTGTCACCTTCGTTGAACCTCTCCATGTTCTCTAGGAGTTGCATTTTCTATACTTAAAACCAGCCTGGGCTCTGAGGGAAGGCCTTTGGGTTTGCACAACACAGATGCTCATTAATACCAATTAGGGCTAAAAAATGATACCCAACTAATGTGAAGAACAATGGGCAAACACATTTTTATACAGCAGTAACTTAGATTATTACCCTGCTCTGTAGAACTTCAGATGGATGGGAGTACAATCAGTAGACAAGAGTCCAACTGAGTGTAGGAATGCTGTCCTTGGCTAGACAGCTTCTCTAGACCAAGTCTTATTGAATATCTAGTGGTGGTGAGGCTAGACGTAGATGTGTGGTTGCAGTAGATGGTGATTATTATATTTTGTTGCAGTGGTCAGTCTAGAAGCTAATAATAGAAATTGTGACAAAGATTGTATTGCAAAGAAATGCAACAATGGAAACAGCAAAGAAAACATCATACCTTATTGGTAGGAATCACCAAAGCGACTAAGCAAGTGGGTGCCCCACATTGTAAGGGCCATTTGGTTCTGTTGTAAATTGCCAGAAATCTACTTAAAGTTTGGCCCAGAAATTTTCTGAGGTGTAAATATAGAGTAGTAGGGGCAGGTGGTGCTACTGTGAACTGAGCAATAATATACTTAAAGAATGTATAGCTATCCACAGACGCATTAAAATCGCTGGGATTGATTGGGAAGTAATGTTAGTCAGTATAGAAGCCTTGTAAGAGACTGATTATCAGTTACTCAGTTTTGATATAATTCCATGATGAGTGGAAAGAGTTTCTCTCTCCTTGCATCTCCCTCCATGATCAATTGTCTATTTTCAATAAAAATGATACATGGTCCAGATGAAAATCACTACATGCTTATAAGAAAATACTGCAATTTTTTATACAAGCTTCAGGTAGACTCCCAAGATTATCAGGATGATTTTGCACTTGCGGTACAAGGGTGTTTTGCTTTATCTTTACTCTGATGTTAACAAGTACAACAAAATTCATTGTCTTTCAAAAATAACCGTACTACTAGCACTTTTCATCATTTTGCATCTTGTATTTCTTGTTTGTTTCTCTTTTTTGTATTTTATTGTGGATCTTTTTTGATAATTACAGAATCCCTTATAATTGCAAAGGTATGCCTTTGCTAGTAAGTTCTTTAAAAAGAACTGTGAAACGTTTTGTGGAGGATTAAGTGATAAATATTTATTTAAGGATCTGACTGTAATATGTCCTGATAACAATACTGTATAAGAGACAAGCTCTTTCTGCAGGTTAGACCTCTCTATCTTTTACATCGAGTGAGTATCACCCCAGGAGAGCTCTGTGCACTACAGAAGTGGAGTGTAAGTGTCTACTGAACTGAAGCTGGACTTAGGGAGTAAATGGTTGTGGTGTGGGCTCAAAATTACACAGGTATCTCAGAAGGGATCTCTGTGAGCAGTTCTGGTGATGTCATTTGGCTTTTGTTTTTCATCTTTGTTTCTGAAGTACTGAATTATTATTGCATATGAAGACTGGAAAATTGAAAAGTTGCTGGGTTTCCTTCTTGGTGATGCTGTGACTGTCTTCAAGCCATAGTTACAGATGCCATCCTTATCACTGCTTTGGACTCTTGTGACAAGTTGTGCGTCCTATGAGAGACAGTAAGTGCTATGGAAATGCTGGCCCACCTTAAGGAGAGGCAAGACGGAATATTTTTATTTCTTTCCTTCACATGCAGGCACTACTGGGTAGCTAGAGAGAAAATTTGTTCCTTTAAGGGTAGCTAGAACTGGGAGCAAGCAGATGAGTTTTCGTGCCAAGTCTCTAGGCTCTGGCCTGAAGGACTAAGGGTAGGGTGTATTTCTTCAGCATGGGTGAAATCTATCTGTAAATGTTTACAAATGGGCAAGGGAATGAAGATGCTACCACTTCCATCCCATTTCCCCTTTCCCCCAAACTGATGCCTTCATATAGTCATAGAATCGTTTAGGTTGGAAAAGACCTTTAAGATCATCAAGTCCAACTGTTAACCTAACCGTGCCATTCCACCACTAAACCATGGCCCAAAGCACCTCATGCTAGAACCATGTCCCTAAGCACCTTGTCTTAGTCTGAGGTGTGAGAGATTGATATTTTAGTGGTACTTAAGATATTATAAACATCTGTTATGTCATCCAAATTCCTCGAGGAGGCAGCAAGACGTATGCAAGCATTTGACAGCATGCTGCTTTGCTCCCAATAACATCTGAATCTGATCAGGGTCAGTCATATTTGACACAGGAGAAAGATTTCTACTTATAAGCTTTATAAGATCAGTTAGAGGCAAGAGATGAAAGTTAATCCGTCTCCTGAAAAGTTGCATTGTACAAGTTTGTATTAGACATCAGAGAAGTTGCATAAGAGCATAGCACTATGCATGTCCCAGCACCAAGAACAAATTCAGCAAGTATCAGTCACTGAAATATATAAACTGGACCAATCTTTGCCTGCTTAGAAGCATTCAAAACTCCTTTTTTTACATGTATTCTTTTAGATACCTTCTTATTGATTTGATCAAAGCCACTTTTTTTGGCCAGCCCTGCCTCTTGTTACTGGAATGACTATACTTGTTACATGCTGTGACAATATTTATTTTTAGTTGTGTTACTGTATTTTAAAAAAACTCCAGTCCCAAGCAGCACTTTTAGGTAACTTTTTCAAAGCAGAGGTGACTGAGTGGGTGGAGGAGGTACGCTGACATATAGGACGTTTGCCTCTGAAATACACCTTAAGTACATCTTACTGAAGCTCGTTTCATAATTCTCTATTCAACCAAGTGTTTGTACTTTTTATTTCCCAGCCAAAACAGAGTGCTGTTCAGAAAATAAGATCTTTGTGGTGCAGCATGTAGGATTTGAATGTGTCATTTATGCTTTTATATACCTTATAAAGATTTTTCCAGCACAGCTCACCTTCTCTCAGCTGACAATGATACATTAGTTTATGCCACCCGCATATGCAGCAGCTTTTGTGGATTACCATTTGATATTTAAGCATGCATAACTTTCCAAAATACCTAAGCAGAGTAAATACATAGTGTATAAATAGTTAAGAAAAAAGAGTAGAGCTGCAAAGAATGTTTATGTATGGCTCTTACAACTAGATATTCAGAGAATGTGTAATTCAGATTTCATTCTGCAAGTGCTGCTCTTGTCAATAGTGAAAGAAATGTAGCTGGCAGTTCAAATTTAATCAGACAGATGCTTAGATCTGTGACACTCCTGTATATTTGATTTTTTATTTTTAATCAGAGGGAAGATTATGATAGAGTCGAAATGTCAACTTGCACAGGGAAAAAGGAAGCTTTTAACTTGAAAATACCAAGCTGCTACGGACAAGCAACCAATCTAATTTAGACACTACATACAACTCTGTGCTTTGGGCCAACTTCAGACGTACTAAGGTCCAGCTAAGGTCCTTCATTTGTTGCTATATAATCTTTAGAACACCTAATGTGCTTCACTGACTAGACATGGACATTTGGGTAAAATCATGTGACATTTAATTAGGCTGTAAAAATATTAAGAGCCACTATTTAGTTTATGCAAGCTAAACACAAGAAAACATTACAGAAAGGCTCATGCCACTAAATTCACTTAAAATCTAACAATATTTTTCAGATAAGTCCCTGTCGTTACCAAGCTTTTCCACAACTAGGTATTTGCATAAAACCTAAACCCTTTGGAATTCCTTTAGGTAAAATCAATGTGAAAATATGGACAGTGGTATTTAGATTTTGCACTTTTTTGTGGTGAAAGTAAAACTGCCTGTAGTTCGTCTTCTGGAATAGTGATGCTTTTCCTGCCCACATTTGTCTTTGTCTCTGATCATTCTTGCTGCTGCTATTATTTCATATTGCAAAAGATCAAGGCAGCTTCAGTTTCCATTTGCTCAGCACTGTTTGCCAGAGCTCTGTGGAGCACTCAGCTGGGGAATCAGATGCTGGTGCAGATGCAACTAAGGACTGATTCTGTCACAGTGATGCCAGATTCCACATACCCATCTTAAGAAATTAAAGAGGGGACAAGCCCTATGAGACACTTCTGAAAATTGTGGTGGCTTTTCATAAACAGCAGAGACTACAAGGAAGTTCAGAAGAGATGAATGAAAAGAAAAAGAGTTAGCCTGTTTTGTCTCTTTGTGGCTTGTTTTCTTTCTTTGTTTGTTTTTTGCTTGTTTGCTTTTTCTTTAGATGATCTATTTCAATATGCAATTTAGCAATTGTACATAAAGGAAAATTCTCCTCCCATTAAGAAATCAGTGAGCATTGCACAAAGTATTGAACCAAAATGAACACTTTGTGGAAGTCCACATAACTGGGCCAGAGTTTTCATGAGAGATCTGAAGTACCAGTAGCAAAAGTTAGTAGCAGTGTTCTTCAATACATACGGTATGTATATTTGGTAGAACAACATGTGTTACGTCACCTGTTGTGGACTATCTATGTGCACAGTATTTTGCTTACTACTTCCAAACAGTATCTCTCCTATAAAGGAATAATAAAACAAAGCTCTCCTTGTGGACAACTCAGAATGGAAGTCAAATGAGCTCAGCAGTCTTCTTTTTGCGCTTTCTATATTTCAATCCCATTTCATAGGCTCCAGGACACTGCTGACACGGGATATATGTTTTGCTATGAAACTTAGCATATGCATGGAGTTCTCTTGAGTTGATTGCCCAATACAAGTAGAATTGTAAGTGCAAATAACCTGTGGCCACAGTGGGCTCAAGTGGAGTCCCACTTAGGGGAGAGGAGTAATACCTTCAAAGTTATATGAAGCCAATGTGGCATTTTATATAACAGGATTTCTTCAGCGTTTCTTGAATGGACCTGCTGTAATCTTGACTTGTGTGGTGCCCTTGGAGCTGTTGCACTCCAGGGAGGGAGGAGCACAATGGATTGGAGGGGAGGGAGTAATGAACTTTGAACTTAACAGAGGTTCATCATTTAAAGAAACTGGGGTTTCCTGCTGACTGTGTGCTTCTGAACGGTTCTTTATTGCATTTTAATATCACTTGTGAAAGATGATAGTAATATTGCTGTTCACTTTCATTTTATGCAGCCAGTTCTAAACTCTTCAAATACACTTTTATGCAGACCAGGAGAGAGAAAAATGCTTTTATTAATTAAGTGGCACTCCCTTTGTTCCAGTTTCCCTGGCTGTTCTTACTACTGTGTCTGCTATGTGTGCTTGGCTCTCTCAAGTCATTCTTCTGTAATGTGGTGGTGATGCAGGACAACCAGATGGTATCCAAACCCCTGTTTTAGAGGGCTTTCTCCTCCTGGCTGAGCAACCCTAGTAACTGAAGTCAAGGAAGCTCTATTGTGCACTAAGGAATGTGGTGGAAAGCTGCTGTGTCCTTCCTTGCACACTCAGTATTGGCATGAAGGAACCAGGACTGCAAAGACTGAATTATTTAAAAGATCTCTCCATCGTCTTCCCACAAAGCGTAACATTGTCATACCTGCTCTGCTGGCTGACAACTACAATTTGTATTTCATTTTGCCCAAGCCAACCCACAGAAACTTACATAAGTGTCTTTCTGTCCTATTCCACGTCAGACCAATTTTAAAGTTAAATCCCAGTGTTGTGGGATATTGCCTAATCGGAATAGAGAGCATGTACCCAGTATCTTTACTGCTCTATCACCAGTTCTTATAGATTGTTGTACATAAGTCATAGTTTTTGAGGTACTACTGTATATGAAGAGTGTGGGTTGGGGGTTACCTCTATTGTTGCATTTGTTGTTGTTGTTATTATTGTTATTATTATTATTTCTTAGGCTTGGGGAAAATTATTTTTCATAGCATGGAAAAAAGCCCACTTTCAAGCTTATGGAGTGAAAGCATTTTTTCACTGTCTGATGCTGATTTGCTCTATCACTGTTATCACTGTTACATCCACAAATGTCCATGCACTGGCACCACTGACAGTCAAATCTCCAGCATGGTTTCCAAATAGGAGAGCTGCGGTAGGACAGGACAGATGCAAATTGGTCAGTCCCCACTCCGTCCTCTCAAAACAAGCTTCTGCTGGGTCTTTGGCCTTGCCCCACTGCCCAAGGTTGCTGAACAATTGTGTGTGCAATGAGGTGTTTCCCAAAGGTTGTGCTGTATGAGCAAGTTAAGCATGTCTCCATGTGTGATTGTTTGAACTACTGCTTTCAATTTCTTTTAATATTAGAAGTGATAAGTTGCCTGCGAAATCCCTCTCACCCTCAACATAAACGTATGCACACTGGCTGGGGTATTTTGGGAAGTTTCAGCCTTACATTCAGCATTACAGTAGTACTGAAACAGGTCTGGACACCTTTCTCCACAAAATCCCAAGTTCTTTGCTTTATTCATGAAGATTTTCTATTCATGAAGATTTTTCTAACTAGCCCACCAGTTTGTCTTTGTCATGGACTCTTACACTGGACTAAATTACTCACATTATTCAACAGAGGCTTTAAGGCATACCCAAAAGTCTCTGGAGTCTTATAGGGCAGGAAGAGCAAGGGCAGGCTCTATACCCAGCATGCGCCTGCAGAGCCTGTTTGCGGGTATGAGGCGGGGAGTCCACCTTCCTGTTGGCTTGGTTGTTCAGTTCAGAGATTCAGCACAGATTCTTTCCTGGAGTGCCAGCTGTGAGGATGAGTTTCTACCTTGTTATGAGCCAAATGAGATACACATACATCTCTCTCTCTAAATATAGTATTGGTTTATTTGGGGGGTTTTATGTTGTTTTGGGTTTCTTTTTCCACCCATCATCAACACACTCAGCCTCTTCCAGTATGTGGAAGCTCCTGCTGATGACAAAGCACAGGACAAATGTAGGTTACGACTACAACAACAAAATCTAATCTAGTACAGGACCTGTTTGTAAAAGCACTAGAACACCCTGATGATCCTTAACTTCATACAGCTTGTGTTGGCTAAAAAGAAACACTTTCAGTTCTGTATCTTCATCAGTAGGTGGTGCTGGCAAACTGCACATTTGTTAGTGCACTCTTGGAGCTCTCTGCATCATAAATTCACAGACGTATAAGTGGGGAGGTCAAAATTCCAACATTATCTCAATCTAGCCTCAGAACAGGAGCCCCATTTTGCCAACATGGTGATCTGTATTTCTTTGTGCATAAGGAAATGCATTATCTGAACTGCTCAAACTTTTGACTCCAGACAGAAATTATGTTTACTGGTGTCCTGGTTTGTCCCGTACACAAAATTGGACAGGCTTGCATTGAAATATGGAAAATTAAGTCCACAGTTTTATGAAGGAGAGATATCTGTACACAGAAGGACTTGTGAGGATGTGAAAGTACATGGATGGAGATTCCCTCTTTGAGTCCCATCTTGAAGTAGAACAGAGAGGAAGGCTAAAAGCATGATCCTTGTTTCTCTCTTCTCAGCATACCTCTAGCTGATTCTTCTTCAGCTTCCAACTGAAAACTTTTTTTAAATAGTTGGATGTGGCCTTACAAAAAGCATTGTAATTGTGCTGTGATCTGAAATGAGATGTTGAAGAAAAGCACTGTTTATAACAGAGTCTTTAAATGTTTTTTTGTGTTTCTTTTGACATAATTTACGATTAGAAGTGAAGGGCTAATGATCTCAATCTTCCGTTACACAAATCTGTAAATAAAATTGTCATCGATCTTTGCATGACCTTGTGGCCAACGTTGCCAACGTTGCCGTAAAGTGTATCTTCACACTGGCAAGTGTTTCATTTGCCGCAATCTCTGGCTTGAGGACTGGTGACTGGCATGTAGTAAAAGAAGTTAGTAAGAGTGACTAGACAGTAAATTGATCATGAATGGTGTGGTGGTTTGACCCTGGCTGGATGCCAGTAAATCAAAGGGTTCGTGGGTCTAGATAAGGACAAGGAGAGATCATTTGTCAGTTACCATCACGGGCAAATCAGACTCAACTTAATGAAATTAATTTATTACCAATCAAAATCAGAGAAGGAGAGGAAAAAAACTGCTGAATCTTAAAACACCTCTCCCCCCCACCACCCCCCACCCGCTTCTTCACAGGCTCAACTTCACTCCCAATTTTCTCTACCTACTTCCCCCCATCAGCGCAGGGGGATGGGGTCAGTTCATCACACGTTGTCTCTGTCACTTCTTCTTCCTAGGGAGAGGACTCTTCCCCTGCTCATTTGTGGGGTCCCTCTCACAGAAGACAGTCCTCCACGAACTTCTCCAACATAAGTCCTTCCCACAGGCTACAGTTCTTCACAAACTGCTCCAGCGTGGGTCCATCCCTCCCACGGGATGCAGTCTCTCAGAAGCAGACTGCTCCAGTGTGGGTCCCCTGTCGGGTCACAGTTCCTGCCAGCAAACTTGCCTCAGTGTGGGTTCCTCAACCATGGGTCCACAAAAGCTTGCCAGGAACCTGAGCTGGCACAGGCTTCCCAGGGGGTCACAGCCTCCTTCGTTTGGGCATCCACAGGCTATAGGTGGAGATCTGCTCCACCATGGATCTCCATGGGCTGCAGGGGGACAGCCTGCCTCACCATGGTCTTCACCACGGGCTGCAGGGGAATCTCTGCTCCAGCGCCTGGGAGACTTCCTCCCTCTCCTTCTTCACTGACCTTGGTGTCTGCAGGGCTGTTTTCTCTCACATCCTCTCGCTTATCTTCTCTTTCCTGCTACTGAGCTGCAGCAGGTTTTTTTCCTTCTTAAATATGTTATCACAGAGGCGCTTCCACCATCACTGATTGGCTTGGCCTTGGCCTGCAGCAGACACAGGGAAAACTTCTAGTAGCTTCTCACAGAAGCCACCCCTGTAGCACCCCAACTACCAAGACCTTGCTACACAAACCCAATACAAATGGGCATACAGTAGCTGCTAGCTCATGTTTTCCAGTTGAAATGGAGCTGTGAAAGTTTGCAGGAGTTACATGCACTTCAGAGTTGACTGAAATATCCCACCTCATTTTTCACAGTGTATATTTGCTTCCTTGATTTTTCTTTTCTTTATTTAGATTTTGAAAATTTACCAGAAATGGTTTTTGAAAAGGTACAAGAATGCAACCCACGTTAGGAAACAAACTGAGGGGTAATTATTGCAGCCTGCTGTCTTACAGTGCTTATAATTTAAGCTTAGTGAAACTTATTTGCCTTATATTAACAGCTAATTATAACCGTACATAAAACTTCACATCATTAGCCAGGATTAAGTCCTGTTGTTTGATCTCGTTTATTGTTTAATATGTTTGGGAGTCTTTTAGAGAAAGGTGTTTTAGATAAGTGCATCCTGTTCATAACTTTTTTAATTCACTATTAAAGGTGGTAAGTGCTATTTCTTGGTAGCCACAACTTCTTGTAAATAAAGGAACTTTACAATAATGGGAATTCCCCTTTAGTTTTTTAAATGCAGAACCATTAAATGGAATAGTTTAATTGCCCGCATTCTGGGCTGTTATATATATTATATACTGGGCTGTTATATAGACATCTCATTACTGATTCATCTTTTGTGTGCATATATATATAAAATCTGGGCTGTATGCGGTACACAATACAGTACTGCATTTTAGAATTATTTTGTTTCTGTAGACTCATGAGAGACCTGTAGGGGGAAAAAATGAGTAACTGTGGCTTGGAGATTGTTTTGGGGGGACTATGTTAGTTCTGCTCTGCTTCCTACTGAGTCACTAAGAAAAAAATCCAATGGGCAGTGTCAAGCCCTTTGATGAGACACCCTTGTTGCGAAGCTGTCCTGGTTTTGGCTGGGACAGAGTTAATTTTCTTCACAGAAGCTAGCATAGTGCTGTGCTTTGGATTTAGTACTAGAAGAGTGTTGATAACACACTGATGTTTTCAGTTGTTGCCAAGCAGTGCTGAGACTACTCAAGG